>JACEFZ010024373.1:0-300000 GCA_014155875.1 Cepaea nemoralis | reverse complement strand
GCACGCACGCATGACTGACGCTGTGGAAGTGGTCAAGTAAAAGCCACTTTCACACTCCTGAAGACGCATCGAGCATTCAGTGCTAGACCCATATTGTCACACCAGTCGGCGCCCCGTGGGTAACATGGTCGGTATCACGTCGCCTGCTGTCACTTGCCCAGACATTCTGGGTTTACCCCGTTTACCCTGGGTGGGTTTGAAACCCCAGATAACTTTGTAAATAATCCGAATTCACCCACCTGCGGATGGAACCCATGCCCACCAGGTCGGCAGGCGAGTGTCTAGCCACTACACCACCGCGGATCTCGTGTTTACTGCCACACAAGAAATCACTAAACTGGTAAGTGTCTAGCCACTAGGACACCGAAGATCTCATGTTTACTGCCACACAAGAAATCCCTAAACTGGTAAGTGTCTAGCCACTACACCACCGAGGATCTCGTGTTTACTGCGGCACGAGAAATCCCTAAACGGTGAGTGTCTACAGTGGCGCGTCCGATATGAACGTGGTATTTGAAACGGTGTAAGCAACTGAAATACCGCCTCGACGTAATGCCACCTGTCTCCTCTGTTCACGACGTAATGCCACCTGCCTCCTCTGTTCACGACCTGCCCAAGAATGTAGGCTGTCTTCGTCTGATGCGGGCAACAAGTTCTCTGTATGAGTGAACTTCTGTTCAGATATCTTCATGACTCTTTTTATCCTTGCAGTTTGTTAACATAATTCTTCTCTAAAGACCAGATCTCGGCAGCTTCCACATAATCCTTCACTAATCTGCTCATTGTTCTTGACTCAAAGGGCTTCATACCCCACAAAGCAATTACATCACATTGAAATAAGTTCACACTCATGACAGGAATTCACATAAATCACTCGAGTTCATACTTTTCATTACATTCATATAAGTTCATCATCATCATCATGTGCCATGCCGATAAGTGTGTGTGGTCATGTTTCGCCATCTCACTCGATCACCAGAGTCGTGGATCAGCTCTGTGATTTTGTCTCGATTATGCCACATGTCCGAACCAACTATATATTTACCTCTCTGCCTTCCCCTTGTTCTTTTCCCCATCTTGGGGGTTGTCACCAAGTTCTCCAGTGTATTTCTTCTCATAAGTTCACACCCATCACACAAATCCACACTCACCAAATACGTCCTGCTTCCTCTTCTGCCCTTTATCCTCCATTGAGAAATAAGCCCTTAACCAAACCACCTCAAGCCGTCCTGTTTGTTGCTATCTTCTGCAGCTGCCTCCATGATCTCCCCATCTTATTCATCTCTGTCTGTAATTCTCTTCCATGTAATGTTAGATCTCCCGCCATTTCGTTTGCCTTGTGGATTCCAGACAAAAAAAGTTTCCAGTTACATTGTCCTCAGGTTTTCTCAGTGTGTGTCCTATCTCGCGAATTTGTTTACTTTCGTTCATGAGCTCTACACTTGTGATTATATCATACTCTTTAACTCCCAATATTCTGCCTAGACAATAATTAGTGAATATGTGAAGTTTATTAGTAACTATATTAGTTGTCCCCCATGTTCCTGACTCATACAGTAGTAGCCTACGGATTCAACATTGGAGTTAAACATCTTAAGTTTATTGCAAAGTTTACTGTCCTTCGACTTCTATACATTTCCTAATGCTGTAAATAATTATCTTGCCATTTGTATTTTATTTTAAAATATCTATCTGTTCGCCCACCTTTGTTCACATTTCTACCAGAATAGGTGTGTGATTCGACCTCTTGAAGTGAGGTTTAACCAAGGGATACCGGGTTGTAATTTGCTTGGTTCAGTCTCATTATCTTTGTCTTTCCTCTATGAAACTATGACCTAATTGTTGTGACCTCTCATTCAGTGTGCTACGTTCACACAGATGAAATCATTGCGCGCTCACGACATAAAATCACGCCATTAAACGAAGTACGTGAATAAATACACTCGTAAATGGCCGCCCACGCTTATCGGCATGGCACATGATGTTGATGAAATAAATTCACACACGTCAAACAAATTCACAGAAATCAAACAGATCTACGCCGTCCAAGACCCGGACATTTCCCCTAGAATGTTCTTCCCCACCCCTCTCCGGGCAACAGAACGCAGTGTCTCTAGGAAACTAGCAAGTTGGGACAGAGATTATTTGAGCTCCTTACAGAGCCAGTGCAAATATGTGGGCTATACTCTGGCATAAACCTCTCTCCCTCCCTACCTTCTGTCTCACGCCTAGTCCTGTCTCGATTACTCCTTCTGCTTCTATTTCACCCTCTACCCGTCTCACTCCTTATGACTGTCTTTCACGCTTATTCTCTTTAACTTCTACCCTGTCACTTTTTCATCTTCTATCTCTCTTACACCTGTCTCGATTACGGCTTGCATGTCTCCCCCACCTTCTGTCCGTCTCACGTCTTGCGACTACCTCACTTCCTCTTTCTCTTACTTCTACCCCCCCCTCTCACTCCTTCTGTCTCTCTCACTCCTGTCTCGATTACTCCTTCTCTCTCTCTCTCTCTCTCTCTCTCTCTCTCTCTCTCTCTCTCTCTCATCTTTATCCCGTCTCATTTCTTACGACTGTCTCTCACTCATTTTCTCCTTAACTTCTACTCTGCCTGTCTCTCTCATCTTCTCCCTCTCTCGCCTTTCATGTCTCTCTTATTCCTGTCTCTTTATCTTACTTCTGTCTATCTTACAACATCTCTCTCTCTCTCTCTCTCTCTCTCTCTCTCTCTCTCTCTCTCTCTCTCTCTCTCTCTCTCTCTATCTCTCTCTCTCTCTCTCTCTCTCCCTCCCTCTCTCGATCTTCTTCTCCAGCAAGTTTCTACTCATTTTGTCTTTCTTTCTTTCACTCATCTCCCTCTCTCTCATTCTGGTCACTCTCGAATGTTCTGCATCAGTAGTAGGTTACGTTGTATTTGATTATCATTTCTGGATTGTGGTGCTGGATTGACCCCAATCCAGCTGGATTGGGGTTAGGGGTTAGGGGTTAGGGTTAGGGGTTAGGGTTAGGGGTTAGGGTTAGGGGTTAGGGTTAGGGGTTAGGGTTAGGGGTTAGGGTTAGGGGTTAGGGTTAGGGGTTAGGGTTAGGGTTTTTTGTGTGCTCCTAATTATACTTTCTGGATTGACCTCGCTGGATTGCCCCCAATCCAGCTCGGGTCCAGGGCGGTTTGGGTAGGGTAGGTATCTAAGTCATATGTAAGGGTTGATACATCTAAGAAAAGACATGTTTTTCTAAGGGCAGATAACTGTGTGTATAATATTTTAACTAATTGTAAAAAATAAATAAAAAACATAAATAAATAAACAACAACCAGGGGCGCGCGGCGGCGGGCGCAGGAGCAAGGTCGCGTGGAGCGGTCGACCCCAGTAAAACAGTGTCTTTTAGTACCCAAGTGGCCAGTCATTGCTGAGTGATCACTAGTCCGGTTATTGACGAGTACTGTGGTGGGATTAGGTGGGTCGAAGTCTCGAACCGCGCCGGGTGTCATATGAAAATTATAATAAGTAAAAAGGTATATATGGCGTGTATATGATCTGTAGTGGGTCGTAGTGGTTTATAAAACTATCATCATATAGATTATACCTCTTCAAATGAAAACCTTAAAAAAGTAAAGATGGCATGTAGTAACGGTTGTAAGGGGGCGTGGCTTCTTGGTATTCGTTGTTAAGGGGTTGGTGAGTTGTGATGTACATATATAACAGCTTCCGAACAATTTAAAGGGATGGGCGAGTGGCGAAGTGGCTAAGTAAATGCGTCGGTTCCTTGGTAAGAGCCAGGGTGATCGAGTGGAGAAGTGGGTAAATATAGGCATGGAGGTATACCACCGACACATTCAACGCATAATTTCGGCGTCGGTCGTCAGAAGACCAAGGATATTTTCATTATATGTCTATTGTAAAGGGGTCGACTGTTTGTTATAACGGGGTTACTATTATCTATAGTGGCTGGGACTTAAATACTATCAGCATACCGGTTACAGCTCTTCAAATGAAAACTTTGAAAGTGTAAAGATGGCCGATGGTTTTAGTGGGTATGACTTTGTGATATTCGTTGTTAAGGGGTGGGGTGAGTGGATGAGTAACTAGATAAACGCTTCCGAACACTATCATCGGGTTCGAATCCCAGTGGGGTGGTCTAGTGGTAGAAGAAATATTGATAATATTTGGTTACTTAGTTGTGATTTCGAGCTCGGTTGTTATTAACCCGGTTATGTTTAGAAAAGTAGAGGTGGTGTGCTGGTTGCGGAGTATGTTTAGGGGGTACCCCAGACACCGTGGAAGTGACAGGTTCGAATCTCGGAACTTTGTCGTGGGTAAGATTTCCAGTCATCAAGGTGTGGGTATCGTCGCGGACACAAGTCCCACCGCTGATGAAAAACACAGGCAGCAGATTTCACCATTGTACCTACGAGTCACAAAATATAAGCTAACTTAACATTCAGAATATGACCTCAACAGGTGTTGCCAAAAATCAATACTTATTCTCATAAGGCTAATCCAGGGGATTATCGTCATCGTAATGACCAAGTCAGGTTAATAATATTTCTTATATCTCCGCCATTGCAAATAGTTCGCGATATTAATAAATGTTCATATAAAGGTTGGAAGTGGATTAAAAGATTAACACCTATTGTCGGGCTATCCAATAAACATCAATAACACTACCCTCGATTTTTCTCATAATTGCCGATTGGAGATTATGGGCTAGGTGTATGTGTCCTTATTTAGTTAAAACAGGTGGTATGAGTAGGAGATATCACAAACAGTATCAGCATGTGCCACTCTGATCTTAAATATCAGTAGTTCGTTATTCTTGTGACATTGAAAACGCTTGTGGCTTGAAGACGGATGGTGTACTATGTTATTGGGTGGTGTATATAGATTGACCAGTATGTGAAGTTGATAAGGTCACCCCTGCCAGCACATCGTAGCTGTGTTGTGACTTGTCGCCTATTACATCCGGGTGTAAAAATAACCAAAAATATTTCACATCAACTCAGACATGCCTCTATATAGCTGCACTGCGAACATGGCTAGAGTCTACTTTAGGAAAGTATCGTGTATCTGTGTATACGGGTTTACCACTGCTTATAGATGTGTGCAGTATTATTAGAAAGCGGCCGTTATGTCTACATTATCAAAGTATGTTGCCTTACAGAGTTGGTAGAGAATCTATGTGTCTGCTACGTTGTATGTTTTGTCATGTTGCCTTGTAGTATTTGGAGGGAGTTTCATGCGGGTGTCTAGTGAATTGAAAAAATAACGATGTCTCAGAATCCACAACGCCACTGGCACTAGATGCTTTTCAACTTGTCTGCTCATTGACCACGCTTCACAGTCATACTAAAGTACGGGTTCTATGTAGTACTTAAACACTCCTTTTATTTCTCATTACAGTTGTCAACTTTATATTAGTCAGTATGTTTTCCAATTTGCAAAAGACAACCTTCATCACAGCGATTCTTGTTCCAACGATTTAAAGCCACCTCCTATCAGACATTTTTTTTCTTTCCTTTTATGCTCACGGCTACCGTTTCCCCATGTCAAGCTCCATGTCTCTACTCGTATGCATTAGTGTGGTAGAAGTAAACCGATAACGCACAAGATAGACGTATATTATCACACTGTATATGAACATATGGGAAACGGCTACATCCGGGCAAAGAGGGCGTTGCATCTGTCACATGCGTATGGATACAGCCGAGACACGGGGTTAAGAGGGATACTACAGAAAAAAAAACGGTATTATGTTGGCGATCGAACCAGGGGACCTAATTCGTGATGACCACCATGTACGGGAGTGATTCTGCCCCTCGTCAACAGGGCGTCGGAGGTTTAAAAGGGTGTTCATTCTCTCGCTTTTTCTATTTCCGAGTCGTCATAGGGTCACCAAGTAACAGTAAAGAACACGAAACTACTACTACCAAGGCCTCTATACACCACAATGCATTTTCGAATATAATATACACAACTATAATCAAGTCATCACAGTATTCAACTAACCCTGTTCTCATAGACATAGAGGAGAGATGTGAGCACCGAGGCCAGTTGGGGGAGGTGTACCTTTTACTTAACATCTATCGGGTCATACACCGACGAGTGTTTAGCTATATTTATCATATAATATTACCCGTGAACACAACAAGCTTCCCCGGATCAGTCTTAGGCTTCTCATATAACATGACATATCACGTACCCGCTGTCCTGACCAGCAAAGTTATCGCTTCTCAGAGCAGACATTTACACTTTCATTAATTCTTCTGCCTGGCCAAAGGGGGTCTTTGCATCTTTCAGCAGAAACCTAGTTCCAATGCTAATATATGTTTTTCAATGTGTCGGCTCATTACCACATTTCACATCCTGACAAAAGTACAGGTTCTATGTTCCACTCCAACAGTCAAATAAGAAAAAATGTTAGCCAAATTATTAAAATGTTGGCCAAATATAGAAATATATCGACCAGACGTATAAAGTATAGTAAAATATGTTACCCAAACTTATAAAATTCGTGGTCAAAATAAGAAATATCTCAACCAAGCGTATAAGAAATAGGAAAAATGTTAGCCAAATTATTAAAATGTTGGCCAAATATAGAAATATATCGACCAGACGTATAAAATATAGTAACATTTGTTAGCCAAACTTATAAAACTCGGGGTCAAAATAAGAAATATCTCAACCAAGCGTATAAGAAATAGGAAAAAGACTAGTCAAACTAATGAAAATGTTGGCCAAATACAGAAATATCTCGACCAACTTATAAAATGTAGGAAAAATTGTTAGCCAAACTGACAAAACTGTTAGCCAAAATAAGAAAACGTCTCGGCCAACTTATAAAATGTAGGAAAAATAATGTTAGCTAAACTGACAAAACAGTTGGTCAAAATAAGAAACGTCTCGACTAACATTATAAAAAGTAGGAAAAATTGTAACCAAATTAATTTAAAAAGGTGACCAAAATAGGAAATATCTCGACCAAACTTATGAAAAGTAAGAAAATTGTTCGTCAAATGTGACAAATATTGGGCAAGTAGGAAATCATGTTAGCCAAATAGGAAAAATATCGATGAAACTTATAGATGTCTCGGCCAAACTTATAAAAGGTATGAACGTTTGTTAGCCAAAGGTGAAAAAACATTGACCAAGTAATGAAATATCTCATCCGAATTTATAACAAGTAAGAAAATATGCTAGTAAAATCAAGAAATATGTCGAATGAAGTTATACAATAGGCGAAACGATGGACAAACTTATAAAGATGTC
The DNA here is from genome assembly GCA_014155875.1 of Cepaea nemoralis. Classification (NCBI taxonomy): domain Eukaryota; kingdom Metazoa; phylum Mollusca; class Gastropoda; order Stylommatophora; family Helicidae; genus Cepaea; species Cepaea nemoralis. The sequence goes on along the minus strand of JACEFZ010024373.1, from coordinate 292,738 downwards.
GACCGTTATAAGAAAATGTATTACTCAAATTAGGAAAAAATATTGACCAAGATTTGAAATATCTCGACCAAACTTACAAAAAATAGGAAAATATGTCGGACTAAAGTAGGAACATTTGTTAGCCAAAGATGAAAAATATTGGTCAAGTAAAGAAATATCGCATCCAAACTTTTAAAATGTAGGAAACTTTATTAACCAAATGTGAAAAATATTGTCCAAGTAAAGACATGTTTCAACTAATCTGATAAATATCTCAACCATACTTATGAAAAGGAGGAAAATGTGTTAACCTAAGGGGGAAAATATTGGCCAAGTGAAGAAATATCTCATCCATTCTTATAAAACTTAGGAAAATGTGTTAACCTAATGAGAAAAATATCGCCCAATTGAAGAAAAAAGTTACACAAAACTTATAAAACTTAGGAAAATGTGTTAACCTAATGAGAAAAATATCGCCCAAGTGAAGAAAAAAGTTACACAAAACTTATAAAACTTAGGAAAATGTGTTAACCTAATGAGAAAAATATCGCCCAATTGAAGAAAAAAGTTACACAAAACTTATAAAACTTAGGAAAATGTGTTAACCTAATGAGAAAAATATTGACCAAGTAAAGAAAAAACGTACACCAAACTTCTGAAAAGTAAGAAAATTTGTTAACCAAAAGGGGAAAATATATGGGCTAAACTATGAAATATGTTGACCGAACTACGAAAGTGTGTTAACCTAAGGGGGGAAAAATGTTGGTCAAAACATGAAACATCTCGACCAAACTTATAAATATCTCGTGTAAACTTATAAAAAAAGTAGGAACAAATATTGCTTCTGTAGTTATGTCAAACGTGTCTTGAACTTTTATCTGAACAGACATTTCACAAGACATAATCATCAACGTCAACACTTTCCCTCTTTTACATTACCGAAAGTTTCAACTTATCAGTCCAGAGTATCCACTAAAGAAGCACTTATGCATACTAATCACCCAGCTCTTCACACTCTTGGTTTTTTTTTTCTTTTTTTTTTCTTTTCTAACGCAAAGTGTCTCTGTCTTTCGTAGATAAGCTTCACAACTTTTCTGTGTAGCACCACTAACAACGCCAAACCTTCGCTTCACATGAGCTCTAATGAAACAGTCATAACAACATTTAGGGCAATCTGTGGCTCCACCTGGGATAGTTTCAATATCATCTGAGTATTCGTCAGCAAAGATCCACTTCCCATGGCTTGATATCTTCAACTTTCTATACCACAATGTCTGCTACACTAACCTTCCATTGGTCCATCTTTCAACAATACAAAGAGTGTTCTCGAAGTCTAGCTAACATAACATTGCTTACTTTGTCCACCTCTATCACACTTTGTCATTTCACAGCTGCAATAGCGGCAAGTCTGCAACCAACCTACAGTGTCTGTTATGAAGTCGACCTTTCTTAAAGCCATGTCTGCCTTACTGAACCCTTGAATACCCTCTACCACATCGTCTAACCGACTTTCAACATTTCATACCAAATAACATTAACATTCTCTTTGATTACAGAACAACTGATTTTCTGCTGACTAAGCAGATTTTCCAACCTCGTGGAGATAAATCATATGCCCCCTAACCTACTAGGCGCTATTCTAGACAACGAATATGGTCATCGACCAGCACCCCTAGGCAGAACTTGAAAAAACAACAGAGCTTGGGTTATTGAGACGAATGAGTTGCATTCCTTGGACTACCAGAAAGACATCAAACACAACAAACTCTTTCTTACTAACCCTAACCCTAAGTATACATCAACTAACCCTAACCCTAAACCTAAGTATACATCAACTAACCCTAACCCTAACCCTAACTATACAACAAACTCTTTCTCAAGAGACATAGATACAAACCAAGTTAGAAATGAAAAAGTTAAATTTATGTGATTACATTTTAATTAATAACTAATAAATCGCACTTTTATTGCGCGCTTCACTTAATATACGGATATAGGGTAAGTATAGGTATAAGTTAGGTATAGGACATATATCAAACTTACATCTTGCGCAATAAAAGTGCGATTTATTAGTTATTAATTAAAATGTAATCACATAAATTTAACTTTTTCATTTCTAACTTTGGTTTGTATCTATGTCTCTTAAGAAAGAGTTTGTTGTATAGTTAGGGTTAGGGTTAGGGTTAGTTGATGTATACTTAGGTTTAGGGTTAGGGTTAGTTGATGTATACTTAGGGTTAGGGTTAGTAAGAAAGAGTTTGTTGTGTTTGATGTCTTTCTGGTAGTCCAAGGAATGCAACTCATTCGTCTCAATAACCCAAGCTCTGTTGTTTTTTCAAGTTCTGCCTAGGGGTGCTGGTCGATGACCATATTCGTTGTCTAGAATAGCGCCTAGTAGGTTAGGGGGCATATGATTTATCTCCACGGGGTTGGAAAATCTGCTTAGTCAGCAGAAAATCAGTTGTTCTGTAATCAAAGAGAATGTTAATGTTATTTGGTATGAAATGTTGAAAGTCGGTTAGACGATGTGGTAGAGGGTATTCAAGGGTTCAGTAAGGCAGACGTGGCTTTAAGAAAGGTCGACTTCATAACAGACACTGTTGGTTGGTTGCAGACTTGCCGCTATTGCAGCTGTGAAATGACAAAGTGTGATAGAGGTGGACAAAGTAAGCAATGTTATGTTAGCTAGACTTCGAGAACACTCTTTGTATTGTTGAAAGATGGACCAATGGAAGGTTAGTGTAGCAGACATTGTGGTATAGAAAGTTGAAGATATCAGCCATGGGAAGTGGATCTTTGCTGACGAATACTCAGATGATATTGAAACTATCCCAGGTGGAGCCACAGATTGCCCTAAATGTTGTTATGACTGTTTCATTAGAGCTCATGTGAAACGAAGGTTTGGCGTTGTTAGTGGTGCTACAAAGAAAAGTTGTGAAGCTATCTATGAAAGACAGAGACACTTTGCGTTAGAAAAGAAAAAGAAAAAAAAAAAACTAAGAGTGTGAAGAGCTGGGTGATTAGTATGCATAAGTGCTTCTTTAGTGGATACTCTGGACTGATAAGTTGAAACTTTCGGTAATGTAAAAGAGGGAAAGTGTTGACGTTGATGATTATGTCTTGTGAAATGTCTGTTCAGATAAAAGTTCAAGACACGTTTGACATAACTACAGAAGCAATATTTGTTCCTACTTTTTTTTATAAGTTTACACGAGATATTTATAAGTTTGGTCGAGATGTTTCATGTTTTGACCAACATTTTTCCCCCTTTGGTTAACACACTTTCTTAGTTCGGTCAACATATTTCATAGTTTAGCCCATATATTTTTCCCTTTTGGTTAACAAATTTTCTTACTTTTCAGAAGTTTGGTGTAAGTTTTTTTCTTTACTTGGTCAATATTTTTCTCATTAGGTTAACACATTTTCCTAAGTTTTATAAGTTTTGTGTAACTGTTTTCTTCAATTGGGTGATATTTTTCTCATTAGGTTAACACATTTTCCTAAGTTTTATAAGTTTTGTGTAACTTTTTTCTTCAATTGGGCGATATTTTTCTCATTAGGTTAACACCTTTTCCTAAGTTTTATAAGTTTTGTGTAACTTTTTTCTTCAATTGGGCGATATTTTTCTCATTAGGTTAACACATTTTCCTAAGTTTTATAAGAATGGATGAGATATTTCTTCACTTGGCCAATATTTTCCCCCTTAGGTTAACACATTTTCCTCCTTTTCATAAGTATGGTTGAGATATTTATCAGATTAGTTGTAACATGTCTTTACTTGGACAATATTTTTCACATTTGGTTAATAAATTTTCCTACATTTTAAAAGTTTGGATGCGATATTTCTTTACTTGACCAATATTTTTCATCTTTGGCTAACAAATGTTCCTACTTTAGCCGACATATTTTCCTATTTTTTGTAAGTTTGGTCGAGATATTTCAAATCTTGGTCAATATTTTTTCCTAATTTGGGTAATACATTTTCTTATAACGGTCGACATCTTTATAAGTTTGTCCATCGTTTCGCCTATTGTATAACTTCAGTCGACATATTTCTTGATTTTACTAGCATATTTTCTTACTTGTTATAAATTCGGATGAGATATTTCATTACTTGGTCAATGTTTTTTCACCTTTGGCTAACAAACGTTCATACATTTTATAAGTTTGGCCGAGACATCTATAAGTTTCATCGATATTTTTCCTATTTGGCTAACATGATTTCCTACTTGCCCAATATTTGTCACATTTGACGAACAATTTTCTTACTTTTCATAAGTTTGGTCGAGATATTTCCTATTTTGGTCACCTTTTAAATTAATTTGGTTACAATTTTTCCTACTTTTTATAATGTTAGTCGAGACGTTTCTTATTTTGACCAACTGTTTTGTCAGTTTAGCTAACAATTTTTTCCTACATTTTATAAGTTGGCCGAGACGTTTCTTATTTTGGCTAACAGTTTTGTCAGTTTGGCTAACAATTTTTCCTACATTTTATAAGTTGGTCGAGATATTTCTGTATTTGGCCAACATTTTCATTAGTTTGACTAGCCTTTTTCCTATTTCTTATACGCTTGGTTGAGATATTTCTTATTTTGACCCCGAGTTTTATAAGTTTGGCTAACAAATGTTACTATATTTTATACGTCTGGTCGATATATTTCTATATTTGGCCAACATTTTAATAATTTGGCTAACATTTTTCCTATTTCTTATACGCTTGGTTGAGATATTTCTTATTTTGACCACGAATTTTATAAGTTTGGGTAACATATTTTACTATACTTTATACGTCTGGTCGATATATTTCTATATTTGGCCAACATTTTAATAATTTGGCTAACATTTTTTCTTATTTGACTGTTGGAGTGGAACATAGAACCTGTACTTTTGTCAGGATGTGAAATGTGGTAATGAGCCGACACATTGAAAAACATATATTAGCATTGGAACTAGGTTTCTGCGGAAAGATGCAAAGACCCCCCTTTGGCCAGGCAGAAGAATTAATGAAAGTGTAAATGTCTGCTCTGAGAAGCGATAACTTTGCTGGTCAGGACAGCGGGTACGTGATATGTCATGTTATATGAGAAGCCTAAGACTGATCCGGGGAAGCTTGTTGTGTTCACGGGTAATATTATATGATAAATATAGCTAAACACTCGTCGGTGTATGACCCGATAGATGTTAAGTAAAAGGTACACCTCCCCCAACTGGCCTCGGTGCTCACATCTCTCCTCTATGTCTATGAGAACGGGTTAGTTGAATACTGTGATGACTTGATTATAGTTGTGTATATTATATTCGAAAATGCATTGTGGTGTATAGAGGCCTTGGTAGTAGTAGTTTCGTGTTCTTTACTGTTACTTGGTGACCCTATGACGACTCGGAAATAGAAAAGCGAGAGAATGAACACCCTTTTAAACCTCCGACGCCCTGTTGACGAGGGGGCAGAATCACTCCCGTACATGGTGGTCATCACGAATTAGGTCCCCTGGTTCGATCGCCAACATAATACCGTTTTTTTTCCTGTAGTATCCCTCTTAACCACGTGTCCTCGGCTGTATCCATACGCATGTGACAGATACAACGTCCCTCTTTGCCCGGATGTAGCCGTTTCCCACATGTTCATATACAGTGTGATAATATACGTCTATCTTGTGAGTTATCGGTTTACTTCTACCACACTAATGCATACGAGTAGAGACATGGAGCTTGAAATGGGGAAACGGTAGCCGTGAGCATAAAAGGAAAGAAAAAAATGTCTGATAGGAGGTGGCTTTAAAGCGTTGGAACAAGAATCGCTGTGATGAAGGTTGTCTTTTGCAAATTGGAAAACATACTGACTAATATAAAGTTGACAACTGTAATGAGAAATAAAAGGAGTATTTAAGTACTACATAGAACCCGTACTTTAGTATGACTGTGAAGCGTGGTCAATGAGCAGCCAAGTTGAAAAGCCTCTAATGCCAGTGGCGTTGTGGATTCTGAGACATAGTTTTTAAAAGTTCACTAGACACCCGCATGAAACTCCCTCCAAATACTACAAGGCAACATGACAAAACATACAACGTAGCAGACACATAGATACTATACCAGCTCTGTAAGGCAACATACTTTGATAATGTAGACATAACGGCCGCTTTCTAATACTACTGCACACATCTATAAGCAGTGGTAAACCCGTATACACAGATACACGATACTTTCCTAAAGTAGACGCTAGCCATGTTCGCAGTGCAGCTATATAGAGGCATGTCTGAGTTGATGTGAAATATTTTTGGTTATTTTTACACCCGGATGTAATAGGCGACAAGTCACAACACAGCTACGATGCGCTGGCAGGGGTGACCTTATCAACTTCACATACTGGTCAATCTATATACACCACCCAATAACATAGTACACCATCTGTCTTCAAGCCACAAGCGTTTTCAATGTCACAAGAATAACGAACTACTGATATTTAAGATCAGAGTGGCACATGCTGATACTGTTTGTGATATCTCCTACTCATACCACCTGTTTTAACTAAATAAGGACACATACACCTAGCCCATAATCTCCAATCGGCAATTATGAGAAAAATCGAGGGTAGTGTTATTGATTTTATTGGATGTCCCGACAATAGGTGTTAATCTTTTAATCCCCTTCCAACCTTTATATGAACATTTATTAATATCGCGAACTATTTGCAATGGCGGAGATATAAGAAATATTATTAACCTGACTTGGTCATTACGATGACGATAATCCCCTGGATTAGCCCTTATGAGAATAAGTATTGATTTTTGGCAACACCTGTTGAGGTCATATTCTGAATGTTAAGTTAGCTTATATTTTGTGACTCGTAGGTACAATGGTGAAATCTGCTGCCTGTGTTTTTCATCAGCGGTGGGACTTGTGTCCGCGACGATACCCACACCTTGATGACTGGAAATCTTACCCACGACAAAGTTCCGAGATTCGAACCTGTCACTTCCACGGTGTCTGGGGTACCCCCTAAACATACTCCGCAACCAGCACACCACCTCTACTTTTCTAAACATAACCGGTTAATAACAACCGAGCTCGAAATCACAACTAAGTAACCAAATATTATCAATATTTCTTCTACCACTAGACCACCCCACTGGGATTCGAACCCGATGATAGTGTTCGGAAGCGTTTATCTAGTTACCCATCCACTCACCCCACCCCTTAACAACGAATATCACAAATTCATACCCACTAAAACCATCGGCCATCTTTACACTTTCAAAGTTTTCATTTGAAGAGCTGTAACCGGTATGCTGATAGTATTTAAGTCCCAGCCACTATAGATAATAGTAACCATCGTTATAAGAGACAGTCGACCCCTTTACAATAGACATATAATGAAAATATCCTAGGTCTTCTGACGACCGACGCCGACATTATGCGTTGAATGTGTCAGGTGGTAGACCCCCATGCCATTATTTACCCACTTCTCCACTCGATCACCTTGGCTCTTACCAAGGAACGGGCGCATTCATTTAGCCACTTCGCCACTCGCTCACCCCTTTAAAAGTTCAGAAGCACTTCTCTAGCTAATTCTCCTCTCACCTACTCCTTAACAACGAATAACACTAAGCCATGCCCCTTACATCCGTTACTACCGGTCATCTTTACTGTTTTAAAGTGTTCATTTGAAGAGGTTTAATCTATATGATGATAGTTTATAAGCCACTACGACCCACTACAGATCATATACACGCCATATATACCTTTTAACTTATTATAATTTTCATATGACACCCGGCGCGGCTCGAGGCTTCGACCCACCTAACCCCACCACAGTACTCGTCAATAACCGGACTAGTGATCACTCAGCAATGACTGGCCACTTGGGTACTACAAGACACTGTTTTACTGGGGTCGACCGCTCCACGCGACCGATCGGCCGCGCTTGCTCCTGCGCCCGCCGCCGCGCGCCCCTGGTTGTTGTTTATTTATTTATGTTTTTTATTTATTTTTTACAATTAGTTAAAATATTATACACACAGTTATCTGCCCTTAGAAAAACATGTCTTTTCTTAGATGTATCAACCCTTACATATGACTTAGATACCTACCCTACCCAAACCGCCCTGGACCCGAGCTGGATTGGGGGCAATCCAGCGAGGTCAATCCAGAAAGTATAATTAGGAGCACACAAAAAACCCTAACCCTAACCCCTAACCCTAACCCCTAACCCTAACCCCTAACCCTAACCCCTAACCCTAACCCCTAACCCTAACCCCTAACCCCTAACCCCAATCCAGCTGGATTGGGGTCAATCCAGCACCACAATCCAGAAATGATAATCAAATACAACGTAACCTACTACTTGCATCTTCCTCATTTTTTCTGTTTCTTTCTCTCACGGCTTCTGCCTCCCACCCGCCACTCCCATTCTTGTCTCTCTTTCACTTTCTGTATCCATCGTCCCTTCTCTCTCTCTCTCTCTCTCTCTCTCTCTCTCTCTCTCTCTCTCTCTCTCTCTCTCTTTCTTTCTCTCTCTCTCTCTCATTCACTCACACACACACACACATTTATTCTCGCTCCCTCTGTATCTTTCAATACTCCTGACACCCCCTCTCTTATTCCCCTTCTTCCTCTTTCTTTCATCAGTCAGATAGAACACAGGACCCCCCTCCCCCCCCCCCCCCCCCCCCCCGGCCAACCCTGTCCAGCCCTTTGCAGACTTGTTCACGACTGATTGGGTTATGGGACAACAGTTTTCTACAATATGAGGTGACCAACCTTCCTTAGTGGACTCTTACATCATACATGACAGGTTACAGTGTTATAATTCTGTGCTGCCCTCATTGGCATAGGAGACACATTCTATCACTACTCTGCTGTCTATTCCTTGCACTCTGAACCACACGTTATATTACAAATACTGTCCATTTCTCTAGCTCAGAAGCACACATTCGGTCACTACTGTCTTTCTTGCACTTGGAAACACACGTTCTATCACTACTACTGTCTATTTCTTTCACTATGAAGCACACGTTCGGTCACTAATGTCTATTTCTCTCACTGGGAAACACACGTTCGGTCACTACTGCCGATTTATCTTGCTTAGAAACACATATTCGGTCAGTACTGTCTATCAGAAGCACATGTTCGGTCAGTACTGTCTATCAGAAGCACACGTTCGGTCACTACTGTCTATTTATCTCACTCAGAAGCACACGTTCGGTCACTACTGTCTATTTATCTCACTCAGAAGCACACGTTCGGTCAGTACTGTCTATCAAAAGCACACGCTCGGTCACTACTGTATATTTCTCTCACTACTAACATTTTCACGGGATACCAACGAAGCGAAGTGGCAAGCATGCTTGCCTGCCGGACTGACAGTCATGGGTTCGAATTGGCAGAGAGACGAACATTTAAATTAACTTGGACTTCCACTTTGACCCAGTATAAAACTGGTCGTCGTCATCATCATCATCAAGTGCCCTGCCAGCTGGTGTAGGCGTTCATGCCTCTCCACAGATCTCGGTCCCTGGTGAGTTGAGTTGAGTTGAGTTGAGTTGAGTTGAGTTGAGTTGAGTTGAGTTGAGTTGAGTTGAGTTGAGTTGAGTTGAGTTGAGTTGAGTTGAGTTGAGTTGAGTTGAGTTGAGTTGAGTTGAGTTGAGTTGAGTTGAGTTGAGTTGAGTTGAGTTGAGTTGAGTTAAGAACCGACATCATTGCTCTCGGGGCAATCCCATAAGCGCTCAGTCCTCATCTTCAGTAGCCAGGGGACAGTTAAAATACTAATGGTTCCCGCTGCAATCTGATTATATGTCTGTCTTGCTTTACCTCTGAGAGACGACTGTCGACCAGATCCTCAGACCACCCCCTGCTGCCGCATTCTCTCTAGACCATGATAGTCTATCTGTTCTTTTACATTATTCATGCGCTCCCAAAGGGCCTTCACCGCATCTGCCTTATCATGCATCACATCGCCCCTCAATGATGCAGCACCAGCCAATCTGTCTGCTTGTTTATTTCCAACCACACCAGAGTGTTCTGAAGAAAAGATCCAGCGAATGCTCACAACCCGCGACCTCTGAATTGATGCATACCATTCAGCACGAAGCATACCAGTTTACCAGTCTTCACCTTTGTCATCATGCTTTGTGAATCAGTCACAATCACAATACGTGTATACAGTTTGTTCTCCAACCAGTGGAAAGCTTGCAGCAAACCTCCCACACCTCCATTCTCAGACTTGAGGTTGTGATGTTATATACTAAGCACTCCTTTACTAAACATCGGCCATTGGTTTTTGCTTTGAACCCCAGGCAACATTTCCCCCTTAAGGCAGAGCCATCGATATAGATAAACACATCGCCAGGACGAGAGTAGTCCTGAATAATTACTGAATATCTACATCCAGAGCGAGCACTGGCCACTCGCTATACTCACGTCCCAATTTAATTATAACCCCACACAATTCTGAATTTTCTATTCGGCACTCTGACTCAATCCTTGCTTCTGCTAATCTTGTCAAGTGTGAACACTTTCCTGATAGTATCTTTTCCCTGAGCCATCCAACATCTTTCTCTTAACTACCTGCGATCCTTGACTGTATCCAAGGAATCGTGCAGATGTTCCTTGAGGTATGACCGCGCCTGCAACAACTTGAGTCTGATGTACAGCAGACACGCTATTGTGCTGTCCCTTGTATACCCCAGAATCACCCTCCTGGCTTTATTATGTATGTGCTCTAGTTTTAATAGCTGACTCTTGGATACAGTGAGTATTCTAGTCAATTCTTTACCAATTAAATGATCAAGTGATGAAAAAGTGTGAATAGCATTTTCTGCCCCATGTCCCGTGCTGCCATACACTTCAGTGCATTCAATCCCTTCTGATATTTTGTAACCACCACTTCAATATGATCCCTATAGTACATACTCCTATCCAAAAATGATTCCCAGGTGCTTCTGTCTGCCTTCTCTGTTCACAGTTCTACCATTTATTGTGAGGCTTGGGATGTCAGCTTTAACAATCCATTTTGTCAGAGAGCATGTCAAGACAGATGCCTTTTCTGGGCTAATGACAGCATTCATCTCCGTGCACCAATCCATCACTTTGTCCAGTGTCGCCTGCAGCTCTTGAGCTGCCTGATTTCTGTCCCTCCCCTGCCTGTATGCGAGAACATCATCTGCAAATGTTAGTATCCTTCCAGCCCCTGGTACTTCGAGGCTTGCAGTCTTGCTCGTATACACATTGAAAAGCACAGGTGAAATTGCTGACCCCCGTGGTAGTCTGGGGGGCTATAATACACGGCTCAGTAGGTTCATGTACCCAACCGGAGAGCTACTCTACGAGAATACAAAACAGCTGCAATCCAATTCACCATCCAAGTTAAAACGTATGATTTTGTGAAAGAGTATTCACGTAAGAGACTTGCGGACGGTGGGGGTTAGCGAAGTACTTTTTAAAAAAAATACTTGATGATGAACTTAAAGACCATTATGTCTAGAATCACCATTTACACCCCCAAAATAACGCACAAAGAACATTCTGTCCGGGTCATATTTCTTGAAGCCAAACCTTCTCTGGTGTTGTGATCTTCTTTTCCTTCTTCTTTCGTTCGCTTGAAATATGTCTATTACTGCAATGTTGTCTCTTGTATGAATCTAACAGTCTTTTTTAGTTCACTCAGCGGTCCATAGAGTTTATCTTCCACTGTTGTCTCTCTAGGCCAAAAGGGTCGCCTGGATATGTTGTAGTTTGGGCAGTCCTGGAGTATGTGCTCGGCTGTTTACGACGTCAAACCACATGTGCACATGGTTGTGTCACCAATCTTGAATTGTGTATACATGTGGTTGCGTAATCTATTGTCTCCTGTTCTGAGGCGCAGAATAATGACTTGTTCTGGTCTGTCCATAACGTGGTAGTCGTCTTGAGTAGGGTTTGGTGGCCTTCTGACTGATTTGATCACTCTTTTCTTTTGGTGGTATGTAACGGGCACATCAGGCTGTTCTTCTTTAGCTCCTTCCTTAGCCAATCGATCAGCTCTGTCATTTCTGGGTCTCCATAGTGGGATGGTATCCACTGTATGGTGACCTTATGCTGACTGCTAAGTTCAGAAAGTAGTGTCCTTAGAACTGGTAATTTCGCAGACAGAAGTGCCTCTATTACTGATTTTGCATCTGTCAATATCACCACAGGGAATGTACGGACACTATATCGAGCTGGAGCCGCCGAAAAACTAACCCGGAAGCTGGTTGAATTCCATTCCATTGGCACCTTGCCGTCTTGACAGACGATAGTTTGTGCTTTAAAAAGGCATAATAACTTTTAACTATGGCGGTAGCGAGTGTGACTGATAAGGCCAATTTGCGCTGTAAATGTCCGTTCACAGTGGGTGCATCTGAACACGTGGTCATTTCCACCATCATGCACCATCTTACGTCTCAAACGCTTGGTGTGTGACTTTTCTGCAATAATTTTCTCCTTTGACTTTATTCCATTTCTGATATTTGCCCTCCATGCAACACGTTCAGCGGCGACTTGCTCCCAATGTGCATTATCAATGCCTGTATCAATCATGTCCCGCTTACACACATCTTTGTATCGTAGTAGAGGCCGACCCTGAGATCTCTTACCCATCTGTAATTCACCAAAAAAGATATCCTTTGGTATTCTACCATCATCCATCCTCCTAAGATGTCCTATCCATCTAAGTCTACGAAGACTGAGCATGGAATAAACTGTCACACAACCTGATCTTTCCAATACTTCAGTATTTGTGATTTTGTCTTGCCACTTAATACCAAGAATTCTTCGCAGACACCGCATATGAAAGCTGTTTAAATTGTTCTCTTGGTGTGAGTAAGTTGTCCAGGTTTCACTGCCATAGAGAAGAGTACTAAGGACACAGGCTTGATAGACAAGGACTTTTGTTTTGGCAGTAAGCTTCCTGTTCTCCCAGACTCTTTTTCTTAACCTGTTCATTGTTGTTGCTGCCTTACCAATCCGGATGTTGATTTCCTGATCTAGGGATAATTTGCTATTTACCACTGATCCTAGATATGTAAAATGGTCTACTATCTCTAGTTCGGCGTCGTCAATAAAGATTGATGGTACCTCATGTGCACCTTGTGACATAATCTGTGTCTTCTTTTTGCTAATTGTTAAACCAAATTCAGAACAAGCATTGGAGAATGCAGATAGTAGACATTGCAATTCTTCCTCAGAGTGGGTCGTAACTGCAGCATCATCTGCAAAAAGCAACTCTCTGATCAGTACCCTCCTAATTTTGGTCTTAGCCTTCAATCTCTGAGCATTGTAGAGGCCGCCATCTGAGCGTGAGTGAATGTATATACCACCATCCTGATCACGAAATGCATATTTCAGTAGAAGTGAAAAGTATATTCCAAAGAGGGTGGGAGCTAATACACAACCTTGCTTAACTCCACTCTTGATTTCAAATTCTTCAGAAGTTGCACCATCAAACTTGATTATACCCTTCATGCCTGTGTGGAACGATTCCACAATGGACAGAAGAGTTGGTGACCTGGTTGAATATCAAATGGATATAACAGCGATTCAAGAAATAAGGTGGCCAGGAGAGGGTACTTTAGAGCAAAATGGAATGATTATAATATATGGAGGAAACACCCAAAATAAACATGAATTAGGAACAGGATTTGTCATCAAAAAAGAGTTATGGGGGAACGTTTTAAACTTTAAAGCTTTTAATGACAGGATTAGTAAATTACGAATAAAAGGTAAATGGAAAAATATAACGATGATTAATGTACATGCACCTACTGAAGAGAAAGAAGATGATATTAAAGAAGACTTTTATAATGATCTGGAAGATGTCATAGAAGAAACCCCCAAACAGGACATCCTGATTGTGCTGGGAGACTTCAATGCAAAAATAGGTAGAGAGCAAAGTAATAAAAAAGTGGCCGGTATGGAAAGCCTACATACAACTTCAAATGATAATGGATGGCGAGTCATCAACCTGGCAGAAGCCAAAGGACCGCAGATTAGCAGTACCAGACTACAAAGAAAGGATATACACAAACAAACTTGGAAATCATGTGACAAGAGAACCTATAATCAAATAGAACACATTTTAATTAACAACAGAAATGCATCAAACATACAGCAAGTCAGAAGTTATAGAGGAGCTGAGTGCCACAGTGACCACTTCCTCGTTGGAGCAAAATTTAAAATAAAACTTAAGAGAGTTTTCAATACTAAATTACAAAGATTACACCCAACATATAACAGAGAAAAACTACAAGACATTACAGTCAAAGAGAAATTTACAGATGAAATAAAATGTAAACTTGAAACTCTGCAAAACCCTTCGGAGGAAAGCGTTGACCAAACTTGGTTGAACATCAAGAATACAATTCAATCTACCGCAGAAGAATGTCTCGGTGTGTTAACCACGCATAGAAAGAACAGATGGTTCAATCAAAAATGTGAAGAAGCAGTCGTTAGGAAGAAGAATGCCAGACATGTGTGGTTAAATGACATCAATAACATCCAAAAGGAAGAGCATTATAGAAATGAATGTAAAGAGGCTACAAAAATAGTCAGACAGCAGAAGCGAGAATATATGAGTAATATAATCAAAGATATGGAAACTAATCACCAGAAAAATGAATCCAGAAAATTTTTTAAAGAACTGAAGTCAATGAAACGAGGGCACCAACAAAACACATATGGTTTAAAAGACAAAAATGGGAATATGATAAATACCAATGAGGAAATGTGCAACACATGGAAAGAATATTTTATTGAATTACTAAATTGTGAAGCTCCAAGTAACATTTTCCCACAGGAAGAGGTTCTAACATGCGAACCACAAATTGAAGAACCTACATTTGAAGAAATCCTATATGTAATCACACGACTTAAAAACAATAAGGCAACTGGGACTGATGGAATTGCTGCTGAATTTATAAAGGCAGGTGGCCATGCATTACATGTAAAGTTATACGAACTAATAATAAAAATCTGGAGGACAGAAGAATTACCCCATGACTGGAAAGAGTCATTATTGATACCTATCTTTAAGAAAGGAGACAAGTTCCAATGTGGAAATTATAGAGGAATATCACTACTGTCCACAAGCTATAAGATACTATCCGCAGTATTACTAAATAGACTAAAACCATATTCAGAAGACATATTAGGTGACTACCAGGCGGGTTTTAGACAAAACAGATCAACAATAGATCAGATATTTATCTTACGACAAATAGCCGAGAAACATTGGGAATATAAAAGAGATCTCCATAACATTTTTGTGGATTTTAAAAAGGCTTATGATAGTGTCCATAGGAATAGTATATGGAATGCTATGCAGGAATTTGGAATACCAAGGAAGTTAATCAACATGACCAGACTATGCATGGAAGATACTTATAATATAGTAACATATAAAGGCAGGAAATCAGACCCCTTCCAAATAACATCTGGCTTGAAACAGGGTGATGCACTATCGCCGCTACTCTTCAATCTGGCTCTAGAGAAAGTTGTAAGGAAGATAAAGGAGGAATGTGATATTGGAGGAACATCCAAGCTGCTTGGTTATGCAGATGATATAGATATTATAGGGCAAAGTGAACAAAAGACATTGGAAATATTGACTCACTTAAAGGAAAAAGCCCAACAGATGGGGCTGGTTATCAACCAAGATAAGACAGAATATATGGTAATTTCAAGAGACGGAATGACTAAAAACTCTGGCCACATACAAATAGATAATATGACCATTAAAAGAACGGAAACATACAAATACCTGGGTACAATCTTCAACTGCTCATACATCATAAGGGAAGAAATACAAACTAGAATCAACTCTGGAAATAAGATATACTATGCACTACAACATCTACTAAAATCAAAGGCGCTATCTCGTAACACCAAAATCACAATATACAAAACACTGATCAGACCAGTTGTGCTGTATGGCTCTGAAACCTGGAGTACAACGAAAGGAGACGAAGCCTTGTTACAAACCTTTGAGAACAAAATTTTAAGACGCATCTTTGGACCCATTAGGGATACACAAAGTGGAGAGTGGAAAAGAAGAAGTAACAAAGACATTTATGATCTGTTTAAGTCCCCGCTAATCACTGGTATCATGAAGGCTAATAGACTACAATGGCTGGGGCATATAGAAAGAATGGAAGATAATAGGGAAACAAAACTCGCTTACACTCAGGAAATAAATGACCGTAGACCCCGAGGTAGACCAAGAAGACGGTGGAGAGATAATACATGCACAGACCTACAAGCACTTGGAATCAACGACTGGCAAGAGAAGGTCCACCAGAGAGACGAATGGAGACGAATTGTATTTGCAGCAAAGAACCTCAATGGCTCGGAACGCTGAAGAAGAAGAAGAAGAAGAATATCACCACATGTTGTCTATCATGGCTGGTATTTTATAATTTCTCTATTGCTATCTTGATTGCCTCAATTTCAGCATCATAGTTATGGTGTTGTGATAACTGATGATTATGATATTCCTATATGCCACGTCGACGACAGGCAAAACAAAACAATACAACCAGATCAGGTTAAAGCGCTGCATAAAACAACGACAACACACACTCACGACATCTGGTGTTTGTGCAGTCTGGTGATGTCATCAATGTTTGTGTAGTTGGGATTGGTCAGAAGATGTGAGTCCATCCATTCGATGTGAACTGTCAGTTTGCTGTCGTCCGGCTCCGTGTAAGGACAGTCGGGCTCCTTCAGCTGAAACCAGACAGCAAATCTACAAGTTAAATACAAACCTAATGTCATTAGGCCAACTCTGGCGGCCGCGGCCTGGACAAGTCGTTGTTTACATTGGCAGGCGGAGGCCGACGCATAAATACAATATAGTCAGATCTATCTGTGGGAGGGGGGGGGGGGGGGGGGGTGGCGTCTCATTGACGGAAACGTCATCTCTACATGCGTGTGTATGTGTGTGTGTGTGTGTGTGTGTGTGTGTGTAGTTGAGTTGAGCTAAGAACCGACATCACTGCCCTCAGGACATTCCCACACTTGTGCTGTCCCCTCGTTCAACAGCCAGCGAAGAGTCATACTGCTTAATCGTTTCAACTGCCAAGTTTGTGACGACTTGACAGACAGTGATGGTTGTACCAAGTTTGTGACGACTAGACAGACAGAGATGGTTATATCACGTTTGTGACGACTAGACAAAGCGACGTCAATCTCTAAGCACACAAAATTCCCCGTAAGCATATAATTCGCTCACCCCCACGACTGTAAGCACATAACCTCCCTTGTAAGTACGCAATCTTTCACCGTAAGCATATAATCTATCCATGTAAGCACAAACCTCTCCCTATCAGCACACAACATCCCCGTAAGTATACAACCTCCTCCTGTGAGTACACAACCTACTCCTGTAAGTACACAACCTCCGCCTGTGAGTACACAACCTCCGCCTGTGAGTACACAACCTCCGCCTGTAAGTACACAACCTCCTCCTGTAAGTACACAACCTCCCCCTGTAAGTACACAACCTCTCCCCGTAAGTACACAGCCTCTCCCCGTAAGTACACAACCTCTCCCAGTCAGTACACAACCTCTCCCAATAAGTACACAACCTCTCACAGTAATACACAACCTCTCCCAGTAAGTACACTTCTCCATGTAAGTACACAACCTCTCCCAGTAAGTACACAACCTCTCACAGTAAGTACACAACCTCTCACTCTTAACTACACAACCTCTCACTCTTAAGTACACAACCTCTCCCAGTAAGTACACAACCTCTCCCAGTAAGTACACAACCTCTCACTCTTAAGTACACAACCTTTCTCTGTTAGTACGCAACTTTTCCCTCTTAGTACGCAACCTCTTCCAGTAAGTACACAACCTCTCCCTCTAAGAACACTTCCTCTCCCTGTAAGTACGCAACCTCTCCCTCTTAGTGCGCAACCTCTTCCAGTAAGTACACAGCTTCTCCCTGTAAGTACACAGCCTCCCCCCTCTAGACCCCAACATTCCTCTGTAATATACACATCCCGCCTTATATAAGTACACAGCTCCCCTACTCGACGTAAGTAAACAACCTCTCCCTGTAAGTACACAACATGTACTGTTCAGAATATGCCCAACAAAGCATGGGAGTACCTTTGATAAAGCGACCTCAAGCGTGCCACAAACACGCCCGCAATCAGCGAGAGACTCGCCACATTAATAATAATTACGGGGAAACATGGCCCATGAAAAATGCATTCGTTGACGGACAATTAACTCCGGAAACGCAACAAATTATCTTTGAAACTCCGGGGCATTCGAGGGATCGATACACAGTGTGCTAATGCCGTTGCATTCTATCAACGTAAAAATGAAACCAAATCTAGAGGTGTGAGAAACTACCTGTCCGTGAAGGAATGCACTAGATTTTTTGTCCCCTTCTTCGTGCCCCTTTCGAGGGAAGTGCTTCAAACATAATATGTGTGACGTCTGAGGCCAGTGGGTCCTACTTCGGCGTGCATTTATGTTAGATTTGCTTCCTCTAGACAGACTTCATCCATGGAAACTATGATAATTAGCAATGGAAAGGAAAGGTCATCAATGAACATCACAGTAAAAGGGGAGATACAATAACAAGTTTCTCCTATTTTGGACATATAATAACAGATGATGGCAGAAGTGAAATAGAAAATAAAAAAGAGAATAGGGTTGGCCAAAAATGCTTTCAACAGCATGCAATCAGTATTAATATCTAGAGAGATTAACAACGCATTAAAAATGAGAATTGTCACATGTTATGTATATTCAACACTACTGTACGGCGAGGAAGCCTGGACATTGAACAAGCAAATTTTTTTTTTTTTTTTGCATATCCTTTACAGGACATCGCTGTCAACACCAGCATCTTTCAGCTGTATGTTGATTTCTTGGCAAGATTACGCTCAGTAGTTTGCCATTGCTTTCTGAGCGGCCGGCTCACATACCCCGTAAGTTACCGATGCGATTCGAACCACTGCTGATTCTCACCGCCATCACGTTACCTACCAGAGTATACGAGATTACGGAGAAAAGTCATAACCTCTAAGCCACGAAGCTGGCTGAACAAGCAATTAGAAAGTCGAATAGAGGCCCTGGAGATGTGGATATACAGAAGAATATGTCGTATTTCATGGAAACAGAAACAATCAAATAGAGAGGTTCTAGAAAAACGGAATGAAAAGAGGGTTGATGAAAGAAATAAAAAAGAGGCAAGTGAAATACTTCGGCCGCGTTAAAAGACATAGCAGTTTTACAAAAACCATACCAAAGAGCAAGGTTGAGGGCAAGCGTGTAAGAGGTAGACAATGATACAAGTGGGAAGATAACAAGAGATGGACGAACATCAGTTTGACAGAATATACAGTCAAGGTGAGAGACAGACAATGTTGGAGATCCATTTCAGCCAACCTTCATTGTGGAGATGGCGCCTGATTGATTGACTGATTGAATGGGGTCTATCTACCCGCAGACAGGTTTTCTTTCCTAACCATTTGGCCACAGCAGCGGTCACATGGCCTATCCTAAGCAATGTTTAACTGACCTGGAATTTTAACGTGCACAATGAGAGAGGGAATAGCAGAGTCCATGGGAATGTCGATATATGAAGCCCATAAACGGGCACTCTCACGAAGTTTATACTTTACCTCGACACCGCAAGGTACAAGAGGAACATGATGAGATGAGATGAGACAATGAGAACTCATATGGGTTTTTTTTTCGCCCTTGTCAGAGAGGGCTATGTATTGGACATCACTACCCATGAGCTGGATGGGATGCGTGATATCATTAGATAGCGACAGTTGTGGAAAAACTGTCCAGCCTTGGGCTAACACAGAGCCTGGTATCTTCTGAGACTGGGGGAGCGGGTGGGTGGCCGGGGGGGGGGGGGGGGGGGGGGGGGACATCGCAGCCTCTCAGCTTCCTCTCTCCTCTCCTGGTTTTATGTGAGATTGACAAACTCTTAACATGTGTTCTCAGGATGATAGTAGACTGCGAGGTGTGATCTCTACTGGACAGTAGACTGTAACATGTGGCCTCTGAATGACAGTAGACTGTAACATATGATCTTTGTATGACAGTAGACTGTAACACATGATCTCTGAATGACTGTGGGCGGTGACATGTCATCTTAGGATGACAGTAGACTCTGACAAGTGCTCTATTAAATGACAGTATACCGTGACACACGGCATAAGTATGGCAGTAGCATTGTGACACGTGGAATCCTACCTGGCAATGTGAAGCCCAACTTTAGAGCAGCGGCATGTGACGTCAGAGGGCGAGTATACTACGATACGTGATGTAAGAATGACAGGGGACTGTGCCACACGATGTAAGAATGACAGTGGACTGTGTCACACGATGTAAGAATGACAGTGGACTGTGTCACACGATGTAAGAATGACAGTGGACTGTGCCACACGATGTAAGAATGACAGTGGACTGTGTCACACGATGTAAGAATGACAGGGGACTGTGCCACACGATGTAAGGATGACAGTGGACTGTGCCACACGATGTAAGAATGACAGTGGACTGTGTCACACGATGTAAGAATGACAGTGGACTGTGTCACACGATGTAAGAATGACAGTGGATCTGTGCCACACGATGTAAGAATGACAGTGGACTGTGTCACACGATGTAAGAATGACAGTGGACTGTGTCACATGATGTAAGAATGACAGGGGACTGTGCCACACAATGTAAGAATGACAGAGGACTGTGTCACACGATGTAAGAATGACAGGGGACTGTGCCACACGATGTAAGAATGACAGTGGACTGTGTCACACGATGTAAGAATGACAGTGGACTGTGTCACACGATGTAAGAATGACAGTGGACTGTGCCACACGATGTAAGAATGACAGTGGACTGTGTCACACGATGTAAGAATGACAGTGGACTGTGTCACATGATGTAAGAATGACAGTGGACTGTGTCACATGATGTAAGAATGACAGTGGACTGTGCCACACAATGTAAGAATGACAGTGGACTGTGCCACACAATGTAAGAATGACAGTGGACTGTGCCACACAATGTAAGAATGACAGTGGACTGTGTCACATGATGTAAGAATGACAGTGGACTGTGTCACATGATGTAAGAATGACAGTGGACTGTGCCACACAATGTAAGAATGACAGTGGACTGTGTCACATGATGTAAGAATGACAGTGGACTGTGCCACACAATGTAAGAATGACAGTGGACTGTGTCACATGATGTAAGAATGACAGTGGACTGTGTCACACAATGTAAGAATGACAGTGGACTGTGTCACACGATGTAAGAATGACAGGGGACTGTGCCACACGATGTAAGAATGACAGTGGACTGTGTCACACGATGTAAGAATGACAGTGGACTGTGTCACACGATGTAAGAATGACAGTGGACTGTGTCACACGATGTAAGAATGACAGTGGACTGTGTCACACGATGTAAGAATGACAGTGGACTGTGTCACACGATGTAAGAATGACAGTGGACTGTGTCACACGATGTAAGAATGACAGTGGACTGTGTCACACGATGTAAGAATGACAGGGGACTGTGCCACACAATGTAAGAATGACAGTGGACTGTGTCACACGATGTAAGAATGACAGTGGACTGTGCCACACAATGTAAGAATGACAGTGGACTGTGTCACACGATGTAAGAATGACAGTGGACTGTGCCACACAATGTAAGAATGACAGTGGACTGTGTCACACGATGTAAGAATGACAGTGGACTGTGCCACACAATGTAAGAATGACAGGGGACTGTGCCACACGATGTAAGAATGACAGTGGACTGTGTCACACGATGTAAGAATGACAGGGGACTGTGCCACACGATGTAAGAATGACAGTGGACTGTGCCACACGATGTAAGAATGACAGGGGACTGTGCCACACAATGTAAGAATGACAGTGGACTGTGCCACACGATGTAAGAATGACAGTAACGTTTGCTACATGCTGTAAGAATGACAGTAGACTGTGACACGTGCTACAAGAAACGCAGCAGAATGACAGTAGATATAAGAATGGCAATAGACCAACAGCTGATATCAGAATGACAAAAGACTGACAGCTGATATAAGAATGACAATAGACTGACACATGATATACAAATGACAATAGACTGACAGTTGATATAAGAATGACAATAGACTGACACATGATATAAAAAATGACAGTAGACTGACAGCTGATATAAGAGTGGCAATAGACTGACACATGATATAAAAATGACAATAGACTGACAGTTGATATAAGAATGGCAATAGACTGACACATGATATAAAAATGACAATAGACTGACAGTTGATATAAGAATGGCAATAGACTGACACATGATATAAAAAATGACAGTAGACTGATAGCTGATTTAAGAATGGCTATGGACTGACACATGATATAAGAATGGCAGCAGGCAGACACATGATATAAAAAATGACAGTAGTAGCGTGGCACACGATAAAACTATTAAAGATGGCAGACTACACAGATTTTCTTCTATGTATCAAGCAAATAGAAATGCTCGGCAATTAGCAACACAGAATATCAGAGAATCAATATATACACACATACATGGACATCAAATAAAGTGTGAACTCCGATACCTGGCGGAATGGATGAGAGCATATTTAACCGAAACAAACCTGGGCATTGTATGACGGTTGTGGGTGCATGCACACATATATCCACACACAGAGAAACTGACAATACATCGAGATTGAACACACAACCATGTTAAATATATATATATAGGTAGGACTTACATGACACCCAGGTTGAATACATACCCAATTGAATACATCATACCCAGTTTAAATACACGCACAGTTTGAATACATCACAAGGTTTAACACTCACATCAGGTTTAACACACTCACATCAGGTTAACCATACACCAGGGTTAAACATACGCATCAGGCTATACATACACCCTAATGAACAAAGACCACAGTTTAACATATGCCCAGGTTGAACATATAGTTGAGAGACTGCAGAAATCTGACAATTTCTCCGCTGGGATGGGATGGACATTTTTTTAAAAACTTATTACTAACAATTTCTCATTTCGTGTGCTACTCCTAATGAAATCCACTACAAGGAAATGGTCTCCAAATAGGGTAATACTCACTCTATCGCAAGGCTAGAGTTTGGGTTGAAAGAATTAGGCCTACATTGTAATTTGTCCCACAACTTCGATACGCTCTCCTTAGTTATGCAGTTTACGTAATCAACACACTGAGGCTATCAAATGGTGATATAGTGTGTTTTGTTTGTTTGTTGCCTCAATATAAAATTGAATATCTCAGTAACCAACTGATGGAAAATAATGAGATTTAGTATATAACCTTATCATTATGTCCACCCAACAAAAAATTTTTTGTTCTGGAGATTTTACAGCAGATTTCAAAGTTAGTTAATATGCGGTATATTAATTATGACCTAGAGATTACGTCCATGATTTTAACAGTATTACAGCTTCACCAAGACACGTAACCGCATTTTTTAAAATTTTCACGTGATTTCCGTTTTGAAACAAACAGCGCGAAGATTCAGAGGTGTCTCCAAATGGGGGTTCTTTCATGAAACGTGATTATATAAATAAATTAGCTGACAAGGCCCGGCTTCTGGCTGAGATCGATCGATCGACTTCGATACGCTCTCCTTAGTTATGCTATCTATCTATCTATCTATCTATCTATCTATCTATCTATCTATCTATCTATCTATCTATCTATCTATCTATCTATCTATCTATCTACCTACCTACCTACCTACCTACCTACCTACCTACCTACCGAGCGATCGATCGATCTATCTATCTATCTATCTATCTGGCGGCCGGCCGGCCCACCCACCCACCCACCCACCCATGTCAGCCAGCCGGCCAGCCATCCACCCACCCACCTACCTTTCTGCCTACCTACCTACCTACCTTTCTGTCTGTCTGTCTGTCTGTCTGTCCGCGCTATTAAATATTGATAAAAGTTACTGGAAAAAACGTCATGACCATGTGTTGAAAGAGGAAGAGGACTATTGGAGAAAGGATGGATTGAATTTTATGCAACCGAGAGCAATCATCAACCTACTGGAATCGTCCGACACAGATCAGATCGCAGACCTTAATCTACGTACACACTTACTGGGATATTTTGCTCCAACTATTCAGACGAATTGCAGGCCCTAAACATTACAGCATCAGCATCAGCTGAAGAAACAAGAAGGAAATGAAAAATAAGGTAAGAAATATATTCCTTCTACTTTCCTGTTAATTTACAAATTATTTACCCCGTGCCTCTAAATTCTCTGTCTTTACTAATATTACACATTGCACCCCTCTCGGGAATCTCCGTGGTGAAGTCGTCAAGCCGTCTGACTCGGGCTCCGAAGGTTGTATGTTCGATTCCGGGCCGCGTCCTTCATTTCACGAGTGCATTTTTTCGGAGACTCCCGAGGGTCGTCGCTGGAACTACGGAGTTCGTGCTTTGTGCGACGCTTTCCGCGCTGCGGAAAGAAACTGAGCCATATGGGATTTAAAAAAAACCGGTGCAATGCAGCCGACCCTGTCGATTTTAAGCTAGTTCTTTCATTGCGCCCACTCCCATACGAATCCGGATACGCCTTTGTGTGTCAACAGAATTGACATGTCTCACATTACCGTAAAAATAACTTCGTTAGCGAGAAATCACTAGTTGTTCAGCAAAAGATCAAAGGAATGTCGCCGCTTTAAATGATTTAAGTTGTTTTTGGACCTTTCAAAGACATATTCTTGGGTGGGGGTAAATATAAGACGGCTGGAAAAATTTCATAACGATGCAACAGACAGTTTTCAAAATAATTGATCGTGAATAAAGGCAACCAAATGTGGACATACTATAGAAGTCGCTGCTAACATACCACATGTCAGACACATGGTGTTGGTAAAGAATCCTATCCCTGATGATGACAAGTGATTCAGAATATAACAATCGTTATTTATATTCATGAGAGCTTTACAGCGTGCAACTCTTACGTGATCTATCGTGTGCTGGAAAATGCCCCTCAATAATTCCTTTGGATACCATTGCTAATCTCTTTATTGTGGCTCGCGGCTTAGCGAAACGTCCTAACCAAACATGATTTTTCAACTTGTTCTGATTTCGGGTGGAACTGTGAAATCTGCTTAATTCTTAAAGGTCTCTTCTGGATGTTTATCGACTTTCCAGTGGAGTTTCGCTATTGTTGGGACCTCACAACCACCTACAGCGACTGTAGAACAACATAATGTTTCATTGGATCTTTCCATGTGGTAAATGTTTTTTTTTTTTGCGTATCCTTTACAGGACATCGCTGTCAACATCATCATCTTTCAGCTGTCTGTTGATGTCTTGGCAAGATTACGCTCAGTAGTTTGCCATTGCTTTCTGAGCGGCCGGCTCATTTATCCCGCAAGTCGCCAGCGCGGATAGAACCGCTTCCAATTCTCACGCGCTGCGAGACCCTGCGTGGATAAATGGGATTACGGAGAAAGTCGTGTAACCCCTCGGCCAGAGAGACAGGCACGTGATAAATACAAACACATTATTCATCATTCACATTCGATCATATGGAAACCATAAGGAGTGTTTATGTCTGCGACTCATCCCATGTAACAGTATATGTAGAAGACAATATCATCCACCAGATAACACCAGATTAAAATATCTCACAGATCACGACAACTAATAGATTACAAGATGCAAATATCCACTTTTGTGCACCACCACGGTGCACTCCGAAGTAGAACTTATGTGGAAGTCAAAGAGAAAATATGAGCGATGCTGAATAGGAGAGGATGGCTACTTGTTTTCATTTGAGAATTACAACA
This sequence comes from Cepaea nemoralis, assembly GCA_014155875.1. NCBI lineage: Eukaryota > Metazoa > Mollusca > Gastropoda > Stylommatophora > Helicidae > Cepaea > Cepaea nemoralis. The sequence goes on along the minus strand of JACEFZ010024373.1, from coordinate 266,888 downwards.
ACATCAGTGCCCCAAGAGTGGGTGCACATTTATTTGATCCTACTCTCCAAGCCAGACAAAACCCATTCGTGATTCAATGGATATAGGAGTATCACCCTGAAGAATACATCTGGCACGGTGTTGCAGAAGATAGTCGCTGAAGCTGCTGGGATACTTGGAAATCGAGGACCTACTCCCAAGAGGACCGGCTCTGCGGTGAAGGGGTTACGGACGCAGTTCGAAACACAGCCGCAGGTGATTTGGCAGCAGACTCCTTGCGTTAGTTTTTATAAAATGGTGTGAGGGGCGGTAGTTCAGAAAGTAATGGCAAACTACTAAACGAAAACTTACCAAGAGATCACAAACAGCCCCCCCCCCCCCAAAAAAAAAAAATGCTGGGGTTGACTGCGATGGCTTGTACAGGATATGCAACAAACTTAACTCCCAAGAGTTAGCGGCAAAAAAAAAAAACCACACACACACACGCGCGCGCGCGCGATATCTGGTCAAACGCAGCAACATTTGCTTTTGATGTTTATGAGGAGTTTCAGATTAGACACTGCTCACAGTGTCATGGAGTCAGTGAAATTAGAGCGCATACAGAATGAAGCTATGCAGATTATCATGGGATGCACAAGGGACACGCTGGCAAGCGTAAGACAGTGGTTCTCATCCGGTGGGGAATTCCCCCTCCTGGGCCCGGGGGGGGGGGGGACTTTAGGGTTTCCGGGGGGGGGGGGGGGGTTAAGATTATTTCAAGATCGCGTTAATACAAGAACCGATTACTTGGTATTGTTTTCCCCCCATACTTTACAGTTCTATACTTCTCGTCTTTCTGAAATTCGTTTTATAACGTAAGTAGACCCGCAAATCACGTTTTATGTTGACGTCTAGACTTGTTCTAGTACGTGTTATTAAATTTAGTTTCCATTTTTACGCATACTATCTAGGGCGGGGGGGGGGGGGGTGGGGGGTTAAATTTATAGGGAGGAAATACGAAAAGGTGGGGGGGGGGGGGGGGGGTGATATTCTGAACAAAAGAGGTTGAGAACTACTGATGTAAGAGACACATCCTAGCTTTGCCAGCGATTGCGGACAGTCTCGATGTGCTGCATGCTAGGTTTTATCTCCAAGTGGTTGCGGAGAAGGGTCATGCATGACGCCTTGCACCCAGACGAGGGGCACAGACTGATAAGAGTAAAATCATGGATGGCTCAGGCAGATACAAAATCAGAGAAGTGTGTATGCTTGACAACATTGCGAGAGGAGAGGAGTGGGTCAGGATGTCAGAGAAAATGTCAGACATATACAGGTTCATACACATGATGCCACATGATGGATGGAAGCACATTAGTCCGGAGTGCAGGGACTGGCCATTAGCTGCGCTGAATGCGAGGTTGCAACAACTGATTCACAACATTTCGAACCTATATGATGTAATTATCTACACCAAAAGCTCTATACTAAGAGGCAAAGGAAGTGCCCATGGGTTCATAGCGAAAGTTAATGGTTGGCTTTTAGCGCAGGAGAGCATGGCATATGATACCGCAAAATATAGTATGTTTAGTATATAGTGATGATTGCAGTGGACTCACAGAGCATACTGAGAAGGGAGACAACCAGGCTTGTCCATGGGACATATTTTTCTGTCCCATCCCATCCCATGGTAAATTATGCCTGTCCCATCCCATCCAATGGTAATTTATGCCTGTCCCTTCCCATCCCATGGGACCTTTCGCATGAGAGTCCCATGGGATAACATTCCCATGGCCAAGCCTGGCAGGCTTGTCCATGGGACATATTTTTCCGTCCCATCCCATCCCATGGTAAGTTATGCCTGTCCCAGCCCATCCCACCCCTTGGGACCTTTCCCATGGGAATAACATTTCCATGGTCAAGCCTGGAGACAACAGACATGCTTGGTGCAGAGTGGCATGATTCAATTAGAAGCATGGATCATCCATTGGATCTTTTCCCCAGGGTATGTTGGTGTGTTGGTATGTTGGTGTGTTGGGAATCGAGCAGATCAACAAACTGACTGGGTCTGCACCGTTGGTGCAGAGTGACACAGACATACAATCTCGGAGACACACTCATGAAACAGACATACAATCTCGGAGACACACTTATGAAACAGACATACAGTCTCGGAGACAGACTCATGAAACAGACATACAATCTCGGAGACACACACATGAAACAGACATACAATCCGGAGACACACTCATGAAACTAGACATACAATCTCGGAGACACACTCATTAAACAGACATACAATCTCGGAGACACACTGATGAAACAGACATACAATCTTGAAGACACACTCATGAAACAGATAAACATCGAGACCACACGCAGGGGAGTGTACTAGAAAGGACAGTAGACAGTCCGACAGACAGACATCCAGACAGACATCCAGACAGACATCCAGACAGACAGACAGACAGACAGACAGACAGAGATAAGCGATGAGTCCTACAGATGGTGGCACTAGTCCGACAGATGGTGGCACCAGTACCACAGATTTGCTGTATTGTGAACTAATATAACAACACCCTGACCCAGGTGCTGTACTAGGTAGTCATATTTCACGCTACAGACCGGAAGCCAGGTCGATATCTCTCCAGCAATAACAGATCACCAGCTTAAATAAAAATTAATCACCTTTCTAAATCCATTCTGTCACCCGGCCCGGAGTCACTCATTTCTGTCACCCGGCTCGATGTTGCTCCATTATGTCGCTCGGCCCCAAGTCCCTCCAATCATTCACTCGGCCTAGAGTTCCTCCAATCTATCAATCGGCCCAGCGTCCCTCCAATCTGTCACTCGGCCCGGCGTTACTCCAATCAGCCACTCTGCTCGGAGTTCCTCCAATCCGCAGAGAAAGTCCAGAAAATATCGGTGAGGAAGAAAGCCCTGACCAGATAACATTCAAACTGAGGTCAGCATAGCTGATGGATAAGAGCGCATGATCATAAACTTCCGGTGTGCTGATGCTGACGTAACGGGTTCAACCCCTAAAAGTCAGCTGGATTAAAATGTTGACTTCTCGTACTTGACTTGGGGACGTAAATTATAAGTAACTCAGAGGTCAGAGTGGGTTCGCCTGATGGCGAGGAACATTGGCAATAAGGAAAGCTAATCCACACGCAAACATCAGTCCTGTAAACTAGAAGAAGTAGCACGTGTAGGGACATGTAGGGAAATCATTCAAACGGGGAAGTGAAGAAGACGTCGCCGTCCAATCGATGCAGCGCTCGCTAAACGAAGATCAACGCCATTACTGGCGGCAACAAACGATTATTCATAACTTGCCAGGAAACCACAGACACAGGCTAACATGGCGCCGATTTATGCCAGACTGGTGTCTCCAATGGGAGATGCGGTAGTGCAGTGGACAGCAGGCCTGCTTGTTGAACCCTTGGTCATGTATTTTTTTTTTCCAATGCGTCCGCTTGTTTTAAACTCAAACATAGTCCCTATACGCGCTACTAATTCTAGTGCACGGGAATGATTTTTGCGTGTGGATTCTTCTTCTTCTTCTTCTTCTTCTTCTTCTTCTTCTTCTTCTTCTTCTTCTTCTTCTTCTTCTTCTTCTTCTTCTTCTTCTTCTTCTTCTTCTTCTTCTTCTTCTTCTTCAGCATTCCGAGCCAAGGAGGTTCTTTGCTGCAGATACAAGCCGTCTCCATTCGTCTCTCTGGTTGACCTTCTCTTGCCAGTCGCTGATTCCAAGTGCTTGTAGGTCTGTATGTATATTATCTCTCCACCGTCTTCTTGGTCTACCTCGGGGTCTACGGTCATTTATTTCCTGAGTGTAAGCGAGCTTTGTTTCCCTATTATCTTCCATTCTTTCTATATGCCCCAGCCATTGTAGTCTATTAGCCTTCATGATACCAGTGATTAGCGAGGATTTAAACAGATCATAAATGTCTTTGTTGCTTCTTCTTTTCCACTCTCCACTTTGTGTATCCCTAATGGGCCCAAAGATGCGTCTTAAGACTGTTCTAAAAGGCTTGCAACAAGGCTTCGTCTCCATGTTTCAGAGCCATACAGCACAACTGTTCTAATCAGTGTTTTGTATATTGTGATCTTGGTGTTACGAGATAGCGCATTTGATTTTAGCAGATGTTGTAGTGCATAGTATATCTTATTTCCAGAGTTGATTCTAGTTTGTATTTCTTCCCTTATTATGTTGGAGCAGTTGAAGATTGTACCCAGGTATTTGTATGTTTCCGTTCTTTTAATGGTCATATTATCTATTTGTATGTGGCCAGAGTTTTTAGCCGTTCTTTCTCTTGAAATTACCATATATTCTGTCTTATCTTGGTTGATAACCAGCCCTATTTGTTGGGCTTTTTCCTTTAAGTGAGTCAATATTTCCAATGTCTTTTGTTCATTTCCCCTATAATATCTATATCATCTGCATAACCATGCAGCTTGGATGTTCCACCAATAGCACATTCCTCCTTTACCTTCCTTACAACTTTCTCTAGAGCAAGATTGAAAAGGAGCGGCGTAGTGCATCACCTTGTTTCAAGCCAGATGTTATTTGGAAAGGGTCTGATGTCCTGCCTTTATATGTTACTATATTATAAGTATCTTCCATGCATAGTCTGGTCATGTTGATTAACTTCCTTGGTATTCCAAATTCCTGCATAGCATTCCATAGACTATTCCTATGGACACTATCATAAGCCTTTTTAAAATCCACAAAAATGTTATGGAGATCTCTTTTATATTCCCAATTTTTCTCGGCTATTTGTCTTAAGATAAATATCTGATCTATCGTTGATCTGTTTTGTCTAAATCCCGCCTGGTAGTCACCTAATATGTTTTCTGAATAACGTTTTAGTCTATTTAGTAATACTGCTGATAGCATCGTATAGCTTATGGACAGGAGTGATATTCCTCTACTTCCTTCTTCTCCTTCTGTGAGCGCCAAATAATACTATGCGTGTTTGTTTATGTAATTCTCTCTCTCTCTCTCTCTCTCTCTCTCTCTCTCTCTCTCTCTCTCTCTCTCTCTCTCTCGCTCTCTCTCTCTCTCCACTCTGTGTCTCTTCATAACCTCTGCATCTCTCTTTCTCTCACTGTGTTTCTTCGAAATCTGTCTCTCTCCTTCTCTCTAGCCACTCACCGTATTTCTCCATAGCCCTCTCTCTTTTCTCTCTCTCTCTCTCTCTCCACTTACTGTGTTTCTTCATAGCCTCTCTCTCCTCACTGTTTCTCCATAGCCTCTCTCCCTCTCTCTCTCTCTCCTCACTGTGTTTCTCCATAGCCTCTCTCTCTCTCCTCACTGTTTCTCCATAGCCTCTCTCTCTCTCCCTCTCTCTCCACTTACTGTGTTTCTTCACATAGCCTCTGTCTCTCTCTCTCTCTCTCTAACCTCACTGTGTTTCTCCATAGCATCTGTCTCTATCCTCTCCTCACTGTATTTCTCCTCAGCCTCTCTCTCACTCCCTCTCTCGTCTATATGCCGACTTCTGTACCGGCCTATATCTATCTCTCAATCCCCCGGGAGTGGCCGTCCCTGTTCGTGTCTGGTGTGCGCTAATTATTTTCCCTGCACTCGGTACGTCTGTAACTGTTATGTCGTGTACACACGGCATGGGACCAATATGGATTACACATCAACACGCCACAGGAATAGTAAAGATAAAAAAACGACATAGGAAGAGCAAGGATAAAACATTACATGGGAACAACAAGGATAAAACACGACATAGGAACAACACGGATGAAACACGACATAGGAACAACAAAGATAAAACACGACATAGGAAGAGCAAGGATAAAACACGACATAGGAACAGCAAGGATAAAACACGACATGGGGCCAACATGGATAATACACCACGCATGGAACAGGAACAGTGTGAATAACACACTAGATAGGAACAAGGATAAAACACGACATAGGAACAACAAGGATAAAACACGACATAGGAACAACAAGGATAAAACACGACACATGAACAACAAGGATAAAACACGACATAGGAACAATAAGGATAAAACACGACTGTCATTTATTTACTGCCAATATAATACCTTGCGGTGTATGGCAGAGGGGTCTTTGAGCCTGAGGAATTAAGACCGCCTGGCTAGTGCAGTCGGTATAAAACACGACATAGAAACAATAAGGATACAAAACGACATAGGAACAAGCAAGGATAAAACACGACATAGGAATAACAATGATAAAACACGACATGGGAACAACAAGGATAAATACGATATGGCAGAATGGATAAGAACGTGTGTTCTTAAACATCCGGTGTGCTGATGCCGAGGTAAGAGGATCAACCCCTACACCCGATAAATAAATGTTTGCATATCCTTTACAGGACATCGCTGTCAACATCAGCATCTTTCAGCCGATTGTTGATTTCTTGGCAAGATTACGCTCAGTAGTTTCCCATTGCTTTCTGAGCGACCGGCTCACATACCCCGTAAGTTACCGACGTGGTTAGAACCGCTACCGATTCTCGCCGTCGTCACGTTACTCACGAGAGTATACGGGATTACGGAGAAAGTCGCTAACGCCTAGGCCAGGGAGCCCTGCCCTACACCCGATAGTTGGACTAAAATGTTTGCCTTTTGTCCTCGACTTGAGGACGTTAATTACTTGCACCTCTGAAGTCGAAGTGGGTTCGTCTGATGGCGAGTGACAATTTTAATAGGTAAAAGCTATTCCACACGCAAAATTCAGTCCAGCACCACTGGAAGTAGTGTGTCTGGACTATTCAAAGCGAGCGAGCGCAAAATAATAATAATAATAATAATAATAATAATAATAATAATAATAATAATAATAATAATAATAATAAATAAATAAATAAATAAATATAGAAACAAGAAGTATAATACACTACACACGAAGTTTGTGAATAATTCTGTGAGAGATTTTGTGAATAATTCTGTGAGAGATTTTGTGAATAATTCTGTGAGAGATTTTGTGAATAATTCTGTGAGAGATTTTGTGAATATTATGTGAGAGATTTGGTGAATAATTCGGTGAGAGATTTGTGAATAATCTGTGAGAGATTTTGTGAATTAGTTCTGTGAGAGATTTTGTGAGAATTTTGGATCATTCTGTGAGGAGATTTTAGGGTGAATAATTCCTGTGGAGAGATTTTGTGAATAATTCTGTGAGAGGATTTTGTGAATAATTCCTGTGAGAGATTTTGTGAATAATTCTGTGAGAGATTTGTGAATAATTCTGTGAAGAGATTTTGTGAATGAAATTCTGTGAGAGATTTTGTGAATGATTCTGTGAGAGATTTTTGTGAATGATTTCTGTGAGAGGATTTTGTGAATGATTCTGTGAGAGATTTTGTGAATAATTCTGTGAGAGATTTTGTGAATAATTCTGTGAGAGATTTTGTGAATAATTCTGTGAGAGATTTTGTGAATAATTCTGTGAGAGATTTTGTGAATAATTCTGTGAGAGATTTTGTGAATAATTCTGTGAGAGATTTTGTGAATAATTCTGTGAGAGATTTTGTGAATAATTCTGTGAGAGATTTTGTGAATAATTCTGTGAGAGATTTTGTGAATAATTCTGTGAGAGATTTTGTGAATAATTCTGTGAGAGATTTTGTGAATAATTCTGTGAGAGATTTTGTGAATAATTCTGTGAGAGATTTTGTGAATGATTCTGTGAGAGATTTTGTGAATGATTCTGTGAGAGATTTTGTGAATGATTCTGTGAGAGATTTTGTGAATGATTCTGTGAGAGATTTTGTGAATAATTCTGTGAGAGATTTTGTGAATAATTCTGTGAGAGATTTTGTGAATAATTCTGTGAGAGATTTTGTGAATAATTCTGTGAGAGATTTTGTGAATAATTCTGTGAGAGATTTTGTGAATGATTCTGTGAGAGATTTTGTGAATAATTCTGTGAGAGATTTTGTGAATAATTCTGTGAGAGATTTTGTGAATAATTCTGTGAGAGATTTTGTGAATAATTCTGTGAGAGATTTTGTGAATAATTCTGTGAGAGATTTTGTGAATGATTCTGTGAGAGATTTTGTGAATGATTCTGTGAGAGATTTTGTGAATGATTCTGTGAGAGATTTTGTGAATGATTCTGTGAGAGATTTTGTGAATGATTCTGTGAGAGATTTTGTGAATAATTCTGTGAGAGATTTTGTGAATAATTCTGTGAGAGATTTTGTGAATGATTCTGTGAGAGATTTTGTGAATGATTCTGTGAGAGATTTTGTGAATGATCTGTGAGAGATTTTGTGAATGATTCTGTGAGAGATTTTGTGAATAATTCTGTGAGAGATTTTGTGAATAATTCTGTGAGAGATTTTGTGAATAATTCTGTGAGAGATTTTGTGAATAATTCTGTGAGAGATTTTGATAATGATTCTGTGATAGACCATTGTCACAGGTAAGAAGAAACATAAGACGGTGAAGGTGGAGGGATAACCACAACAACTGCAAATAGAACATGTGTATCTATCTTCTAGGCGCTACTTGTATATAATTTAGGGACAGAGAGGAGTCCAAAGTAGGATTACTATTACCAACGATAGATAAGTGAATGATCATAATTCCAGTAATTAGACTCCTGATCCTCCCTAAACACTTTATCCTCCGACCGACTCATATACTACACTATGCACAATCCCGTACATCACTTTCCCCACATCGCATAAGCACAGCCAAACACCTCTACACAACTTTTCCATACACCGCCTACGCACAGCCGCAGATATAACTCTTCCCTTTACAGAATACGCACGACCACATATGTCTCTTCCAATTGCCGCTTGCTGACTGCAACACATATCTCCCCTCCCCACACCACATACACACGACCACATATCTCTTCCACACGCCGCATGCTCACAGCAACACAGGTTTTCCCCCACCTCACCACATACAGCCAAAAGTTCTAACACACCTCTTCCCCACTTCGCATACTCACAGCCACATGCTCCCATCTAGCCATTCCCCACACTGCATACCCAGACGCTACCACACATCTCATCGCCACACCACATACTCACAGCCACGCAACCCTTCCTCACACCCGTGCTCCCGCACCCCTCCTTCTATTACGCATCAATCGCCCGTGACAGGTCTGGTCGCTGTATTCCCTGACATAAGAACCCCAGGGACGTCACACTACATGTCGCTTGAACCTAAATGGGCGTCATTAACGGTGCCCGCCCCACTTAAGACCGCCCTACAGACATACAGAACTCTCTCCTGCGATGAATTCTTAAGACGCACCGAGAGTCTGGGGTCCAAATTGTCAGCTGGTCTGTCTTCTTTTCTCCTGGCTAATTCTGACACGAGCCGCGGTGGCCCCGTGGTTAAGTTACTTGTGTGCCGGCCCGGAGGTCACATGTTCAAATAACCATCGAGGAAACACACACACACACACACACACACACACACACACACACTTACGCACGCACGCATGCACACACACACACACACACACACACACACACACACACAAACGCGCGAGCACACGGGCTTCCAAACATCAACCACCGATTGGCGGGTAAAAATAAACCGGTTGCCCTAGCGACTCCGTTCATTGCTTGCATCGTTCAGCAAGTAGTCTTTTAGCTCACTACACGTCAACCTACGGTCGCATTTGTTCAGTGGTTCACGAATCGCGAACAAATAAACATAGACACGGTTATTGCCTTTCCCGCCAGCTGTGAATTTCGTGATGTGATTCGTTTTCTTCAAGCAGAAAGTCAAAATGCGGCCGAGATTCATCGTCGATTGTGTCGTGTGTACGGTGATAACGCTATGGGTGACAGTTCTGTGACGGATTGGTGCAGGAAATTCAGATATGGGTGTAAGTATGTGTATGATGAGGGTGGACAAGGACGACATTCATGTGGGACAGATCAACTCATTCAAAATATCGACCAACTCGTAGTGGAAAAGCGCCGTTTCACAATTTCAGATCTTTCCACAGAATGTCCAAAAATTTCTATGACTAGTCTGTTTCAAATTGTCAAAGAGAGGTTAGGTTACCACAAATTCTGTTCACATCGTAAATGCAGAGACGAATTAACAGTCAAGTTAGTGGATGCATACTCATTTTCCAAACATACCCAAAATATTCAAGCAAACATTTTCGCAACAAAAAAATATGATTACAGTGTTCTGGGACAGCTAGGGCATTTTGTTGACGGAATTCATGACATAGAAACCACAACAACGCCAGAAGTTTGTTGTGAAACGCCGAAGAAGCTTCTTCTGTCCATCCAAAACAAAAGGCGCGGAATGATCACCAGTGGCGTCATTATCCTGCACGACAACGCGCGGCCCACATTGCCGCTCACACACAGGCTTTACTTGAGCAGTTAAAGTGGGAAATTTAACCCCCCCCCCCCCCCCATCCTCTCCTGCAGCCCGAACTTGGTACCAAGCGATTATCATCTCCTGGGTGTGATATAAGAAAACTGTCACATATGTCACACTGGATGTGCTATTTTAGGAACATTTTTATAATGAATGTGCTATCAATAAAACAAAAAAAAAAAAACTTTCACACTATGTGCGCTTATAGAAAAAGTATTACATTATATAGTTTCTTACAGGAACACTTTTATAATGTATGTGTTCTTATAGGAAAACCTTCAGAGTAAATGCCAGGCTTGTCCATGGGACAAATTTTTTCTGTCCAATCCCATCCCAGTCCATGGTAATTTATGCCTGTCCCATCCCATCCCATCCCATCCCATCCCATTGGATTCCCATGGGAATAACATTCCCATGGCCAAGCCTGGTAAATGCTATTCTAAGAAAACTTTCACACTGTATGTACTACTCTAGAAAACCTTTCATACTGTATGCACTGCTATATGAAAACTTACACACTGTATATACTACCCTAGAAAAACTTTCACACTGTATATACTATTCTAGGAAAACATGTACACTGTATATACTATTCTACGCAAAGTTTCATACTTCTTCTTCTTCTTCTTCTTCTTCTTCTTCTTCTTCTTCTTCTTCTTCTTCTTCTTCTTCTTCTTCTTCTTCTTCTTCTTCTTCTGCGTTCATCCGGAGTTTTTTTTTTCGGACGTGATTGCGTTGTGCCTGTTTACAGCAGAGCTGCGTTCTTGCGCCGTTAGGCCGACACGTCCGACTTCTGCGGGCATTTGTTGACCAGGTTAACCTTCCCGGAAGTTTCACACTATAGTGCTCTTCAATGAAAACTTTCACACTGTATGTACCATCCTTAGGAAAACTTGCTCACTGTATGTACCTATAGAGGAAAACTACTCTACTATAGGATAACGTTCACATTGTATATACTACTCTAGGTAAACTTTCACACTGTATATACTTGTAGTACCCTAGGAACACTTTTACACTGTATGTACTACCCTAGGAACACTTTTACACTATATATACTACTATAGAAAAACTTTCACACTATATATATACTACTATCGGAAAACTTTCACACTATATATACTACTATAGGAAAACTTTCACACTGTATATACTACTCTAGGAAAACTTTCACACGGTATATACTACTCTAGGAAAACTTTCACACGGTATATATTACTCTAGGAAAACTTTCACACTATACGTGCTCTCCAATGAAAACATTCACACTGTTAGATATCTCCTAGGGGACAAAATGTATCCCTAGGAGTCAGTTGACAACGACACTTCTAAACCCCATGAAGGAAACATCACGATCATGGGGCTAATCTGAGGCACTCCGTGTGTGCTGTGCTGTACCATGAACTTCTCAAATCCGGAACAACCATTGACGAAGTTCTATTTCTGTCCAAGCTTTCCCCTCCCTCCAGCCTGTCCCCAAAACTAACTCTACAGTTCTATTGGCAGTCGCATACTATAGTGCGTTCACAAATGTTTACCCCTGTGTAAAAATCCATAACTCAGTAACCAACTGGGGAAGAAATGATGAGATTTAGCATATAACCTTATCATTATGTACACCCAACCAAAACAGATTTGTTCTGGAGATTGTACAGCATATCTCAAAGTTTGTTTATATGCGATATATAATTTACGGGTCAGAGATGGCGTGCATATTATGAAATGTATTACATCTTTACATGGAAACATCAGTGTTCAATAATGAATATTCTCCGTGGTGCACATGAATTTCCTTATGAGAAACATGTCACATAGTGGAACGGAAGTGTTCAGAGGTGTCTTACGTCGTTACTCGAATTGACGTGCGTTACTGTAAAACAAATTTGTTAGCTTGAATTTAATACATTCTGGCCAAAACGTCAAAGAAACTTCGTCGCTTTCAATGATTTCGGTTGCCTTGTGACCTAAAAAAGACATATTCTTTGGGTGGGAGTAAATAGAAGACGGCAGTGAAAATTGCATAATGCCGCAACAGATACTTTTCAATAAAAGTGAACGTGAATGAGGGCAAACATTTGTGAACGCACTGTAATGCCAGTCAAGTCTTATGATCACATCACAATGGTTGGTGTTGTTACTAAGTCACCTGTCATTGTGTTCAAGTACAGCTGACCGTCTACTTGTTTCTTGTGTGCGTGTACGTGTGCGTGTGTGTTTTTTTTTTTTTCATTCCTTGTGTTACTATGTTATATGGTGCCATTAGAATTGTTATTTTAGAAAGGCAAACACTTGATGAATGCTGGTTTCAAGGCTATTGAACAAATCCAAATGGATTAGACTAGGGGTCGGCAACCTGTTTTGAGGGTTGTGCTGAAGTCATGTTGTCATGTGACTCCACAGAGTAAACTATGAACTATGAACTTCCATAGAGTCCATGTTTTCCACGAAGGTCCTGGATTTCCAAATGAAATAATTCACTGCCCTAAAAATGCTTTCCAGACACCCCCCATCCCCTCGCAACCTCTTTTCCGCCATCTCAAATGAAATATTTAATTAAATCTAACTATTCCTCACTTTTTGTTGGTAGACCAGTTTAACTTGTGGCTTAGATTAAGAACAGCATTTGCCAAGCAACAGCAATGGGAAAAAATATCTTATGCAATACGTCACTATCATTGAATGTCAGAAAGAGTATTGAAATGTTATATAGAACCAGTTTCCTGTATGGCAGTGGAGAATGGAACGTGAAGGAACAAATTAGGAAGCGTTTGAAGACATCGAAGAGTGGTTCCTGAGACGGATGTTGTGAATACCTTGGAGAGCCAGAGTAATTAACAGTGATTGACTGAAAGAGTCTAACGGAAGTACAACATTGTATACTACTACAAGAAAGTGGCAAACGATGATATTTGCTCATATAATGAGAAGAATTTTTGAATTGAGGAAAAAAAACAATTATGAAAACTGGAAATAACAATGGGAGACGCGGCAGAAACAGACCCAGTGAAATGAGACTGGATATAGTGAGACGGTATCATCAACATAGTTGACCAGGAACACAAAGGACAAGGATCCGCAGAGAGACATGAACGCCAAGGCCAGGTGGCATGGCACATAATGATGATGATGAGTGATAATATAAATGTGTTTAACACCTCTGATTCTAAGTGAAGTGTCCCGGTTTCTCAATCACAATATCTGGCAACTCTAATCAGATGTCATGAATGTTCTGAGATAGTTGTACCCATTCACTTGTTGAAGAACTTTCCCACTGACTTCAGTGTTACCTTGCGGTATTTCTTTCTTCTTGGAGACAACCATAATTTCTATTTTCTTACAAGTTAATTATAACCCTGGTTTCTCTGTGTATTAATAAATGCTTCTAGCAAATGCTGCAGACCCTGTTCATTGTCTACATTCAATACTGTATCATCCGTATTTATTATTTTATTGACGTTACATCCTCAGTTGGCAATTCCCATTATATTCTCTAAATTTCGCATCATATCCTCACTACACAGGGAGAAACAAAAAGTCCGGAGACATTACACTTCAATAACTGCAAATTATTTCCCACACTGTTTGAATAGCCTCAAGTGATATCAAGCAATCGATATCTCTGTGTATTTCCAACAACAAAGAATGTTCGCCAGTATATAACTCGATGATTCAAGCAACTCAAGCAACATCAAAGACACCCGTGGGAATAGCACAACAGCCAACATAGAACTGATCATCAGCAATTACTGAAACCTCGTCGGACCCATCCACCAGCCTGCCATGATAACTTCGGTGCGTTTTTTTTTAAATAATTATATTTAAAAAAATTTAAGCTGAATTCTTTTTCTGATTTGTTTTCAGTCAAAGAAAACACCCTTCTCTTCTTCTTCTTCTTCTTCTTCTTCTTCTTCTTCTTCTTCTTCTTCTTCTTCTTCTTCTTCTTCTTCCGAGGGGAGTACGTCATACCAAGTATACAAATATCTTAGGTCAGTAGGTCCGACTTCAGCATGTTTATGTGTGAGGTTTGATCCCCCTGGATAGACCTCGCTTAAAGTAACGATATTTATTAACCCGTGTGCAAGTTTTCTTTCATGGTGACACCAAAATGTGACATAGAAATAGAAGGGAACATTCTTAACCAAGTGGATAATTTTAAATACCTATGGGCATTTTAAACATCAGGTGGAAGATGTACAACAGAGATTAGGAGCAAAATAAGGCGGGCAAAAGCCACATTTCAGAAAATGAAGAGTATCTTATGCAATACGTCACTATCAATGAATGTAAGAAAGAGAGTGCTGAAATGCTATATAGAACCTGTTTTGCTGTATGGCAGCGGATCTTGGAATATAAATAAACAAATCAGGAAGAACTTAGAAGCAAAAGAAAAGTGGTTCCTGAGACGAATGTTGCAAATTCCTTGGACTGCCAGAGTAACTAACAACGATTGCCTGAAAGAGGGTAATGAAACTATAACACTATATACTGTCATTTAATTGTCAAACTGTCATTTACTGCCAATATAGTACCTTGCGGTGTATGGCAGAGGGGTCTTTGAGCATGAGGAATTAAGGCCGCCTGGCTAGTGCAGTCGCCGCGAACTGTGCAGGTTAGGATTTTCTTTTTGCCCCCCACAGAAAACATCCCACACCTTACCGAGGGATCGAACCCGGGTCTCCCGAAGGAGAGTCCGGCGTTCTAGCCACTCGGCCAGCCGCTCCTCTCCTATATACAACAATACGAAAAAGACAAACAGCTTTCTTTGGTCATGTGATGAGAATAGAGACATTGGAGAACATCGTGACAACTGGAAAGATCGAGGGGAAGAGAGGCAGAGACAGATCCAGAGAAATGATGCTGGATGGATTGTGACGGTGGCATGGAGGAATATCATCAGCAGAATTGATCCCGAACACCAAAGACCGAGATCTGTGGAGAGCCATGAGCGCCTACGCCAGCTTGCAGTGCACTTGATGATGATGAAGTTACTCATTTAGATTGGCAGTTAGTTAATCGACAGATCATCCTCACTGCACATCGAACCATTCAGTCCATAAATGCTCGGATCCCCTCCTCAATAAATCCCGCAGCGTGTAGCGGCTAACGACGCCAGTTCTGTGTTGGTTTATTAATTTTCGTTGGCTTCCTGCATTGTGTTCTTGTCAGGTCACACCTCTTTTAATTTGCTGTTCTCGCAGTCTGACCATGGTTGTAGATTCACAGTCATCACTTGGTTCTCGCAATGACTTACTTTTCATCTGTTGGGAAATGTCTTGAAGATAATTAGAACAAGAATTGCCATGGAGACGGCAGCTTTGCAAGATGAAAAACATACTGACCAATAAAGAGATGTCATTTGCACGAGAAAAAGAGTGTTGATGTGCTAAATAGAACCTGTGCTTTTGTATGGATGTGAGGCGTGGACAATGAACAGACAAGCTTAAAAATATCTGATGGCTGTGGAAATATGGTTTCTGATGAAAATGCAAAGAATACCATGGACAGACAGAACAACCAATGACCAAGTCCTGCAAGAAACAAATGAAAACCGTAAACTGATTAGAGAAAGTAGACGTAGACAGTCAAAAAATTTTGGTCACGTTATGAGAAGAAATAAATAGGAGAACTTGGTGACAACTGGCAAGATCGACGGGAAGAGAGCAAGAGGATGACAGAGAAGCAAATACCAGGATGGCTTGGCCACGTTGTATGATCAAACAAACAAACAAACAAACAAACTTTATTTTCGAAGGGTAACAAATTGGGCACGCAGGCCCGTCTTACATTCGGCCCTTCCAATCACTCATCTTTCGTTCATCAGTGCATAGTGCATTCACATAGGAAAAAAACATTGTCAAATGAATGTTGTAAGCATAAACAATGCATGTTACCATGTTATGAGACAAATCCCCCACCCACCCACCCATCTCCTATCCATCCGCGTGTCCCCCACACACACATCCACCACCCAACCACACACATACCCACAGGCACATACATGACCCCATCCATCCACCCATCCCCCAACCAACACATCCCAAACACACCCCCACATACATCATCTCCCTACCCACACACACACATCTCCCACCCACCACACATCCCCCACCCACCCACACACCCAGGCACACATGCATGCAACCACCCATCCATACCCACCCACACATCCCCCACCTTCACACATCTCCCCACCCACACGCACACATCCTCCACCCATCCCATAACCTACCAACACTCACCCACCCACATATCCTCCACCACCCACCGACACACCCCAAAACACTCAGCCAAACACACATCCCCCAACCACATTTCCAGATCAAGAACACGGAGCTGATCCACGACTCTGATGATCGAGTGAGATGACAAAACATGACCGCCACGCTTACCGGCATAGCACTGATGATGATGACTGCTCGTAGAGCATTCAGTATATCACACTGGTGCATGGCTCGTCCGCCTCCCACAGTAGCCTTACCTGCAAGCTTGTCAGCCTGCTCATCTCTCTGTACTTGATGGTTCCGTCGCCCTGCTACTGAGTGAGTGCGTGGCGCGACACTGTGAACTGTGAGTTTCGTGTGAAATGCTTTTGAATCTGCCCGAGGTTTTTTGGAACGTGACTACATGTTCGGAGCGATGGTAGATGGCTATGTCCCAGATTGACCGGTTTTTGCCTTATGCAGAAATGCATGGCTGCTGGGCTTCTGGTTGACTGCCACTGCCATCGACAATGAACTGTATTTTCGTGGACTGTGTGGGTGAACATCTAGGAAACATCCAGATGGGAAAATGACTGCCGATTCCATCAGAGATGAACTGGGTGTTTCG
The DNA here is from genome assembly GCA_014155875.1 of Cepaea nemoralis. NCBI lineage: Eukaryota > Metazoa > Mollusca > Gastropoda > Stylommatophora > Helicidae > Cepaea > Cepaea nemoralis. Next base: position 249,737 of record JACEFZ010024373.1, on the reverse strand, counting down.
TGGGGGACTATTGTGTTGACATTCTGGCAGCGGCATTATGCACAGTGTATCTGTGCGGGCTGTTGTTTGTCGAGACTCCTGTCTTTTCCACTTTTCACATTGGGCAGTGGGGAACATTTTGTGCGATATTCACTGGCACAGGAACGGAGCATAATGGGGACGACCCGTTGCTGTGAGGTTGGAACTATGACTAACTAACTAACTAACTAATCTCTCTGTACACCCGCATGTCCTGGTACGAACATTAAATTGATCTTTGCCAGCCGTGACCGCTCCAGAAACAACAACCACTGTCTTCGGATCCACCCCACCTCTATCTTTCTGAGCAAACTTGAGTCACTAAGGAATTTCGATGTGCACCTACCCTGGAATTGTTAACGCGCACGACTTACACACAGAACCCCTATTTTTTCGTCTGTATCCAAGAAGGTTAGATATCCTATTCCACTACCCAACGGATCTGGGGAAGGTATTGTATCATTATATATGAATGATTCCCTCCCTATGTTGAGATCGACAATGAATGAATCACCAAAAAACGAGAAGTAGATTGTGAGTTTTACTAGAACACGATTACAAGAAACAAAATGGACGTTGTGGCTAAAGCCTTCGTCAGCACAGAACAATCAAACACAACAGACACACAACTACGCGAAAAACACTACATGAAAATACAAAGGTTACTTATCTGAATCCTTGTTTGGGTAGTCTGAAAGCAATGACACGCCACTGAAAGCAAACTTGCCAAGAAATCACAAACGGCAAAAATAATGCTGGGGTTGACTGCGACGTCTTGTAAAGGATATGCTACCACGTTTTTCTAGTGGGCTTGTGGGATGTGGATTTTAATTCCTGAGAATGATTCGTTAAAATGTCTAGGGGGTTTTATTGATTCTCTGTCACTGGTAAGAATGCAGGGTGATCCGGGATATTTACCACAAATCCCAGGAGGAAAGAGTTCCATCCTTGAAACAATGGCATCTGTGTGTAGGTTTCCCTTCCCACTTCATCACCCTTAAATTAACTATAGATGCTAGAAGGATATTAATTGCTCACTACATATAAACAACCACTGGTTGGACACCACATTTACTTGATGTACACAACACTTTTGGACAAACAGTTCAGGTATTAACTCAAGATCTGTAGTTACATATATATATATATAGGTGTAATAAACACTATGCATTTTCAGACAGGCATGGGAATGATATGCAGTATTACAACATAGTACCCAGTGACCCCAGAAAAACCAGGTTATTACAAACAACATAACAACCACAAATTGGGTCTACTTTCATTTTCCCTCATGATTAAGGCAAATAAAGATAGTAAATAGAACCCAAAATAACATGTTTCTGACACCTTTTACCATTCTCTCATTGTTAAAAATAATGAGTTGGTGTCAAAATACTATACCATCTATATACCATTGGAAAAAAAACTACTGACCTGTTACCTTCAGAAAACAAAAACCAACATATAAACAGCATTTTGTACTAATTAAATTAATTAATCGAGTCTATCTCCTGGTGTGCGGTTATGGGTCCACCTTTGCTGTCGATTAGATCCTTTTCCCCATTATCTGGGTACCGAATTAATGCACTCAGTTATGTTCTTACTATTTAGTCACTGGTAATTGGCTGGTGCAAATCATACTTTATAATAGAAATTACACACAATCACAAATCCCTCCGCGGGCTAGAATATTCGAGTACTCTGTTGCAGTAGGCTCGGTGTCTTTTTTTGAAATTTGGGGCCTCAGGTTGGTCTAACTTTCCGGAATTTCCACTTAAGCTCTGCAGAAGGTACTTTACCATCTCACCATACATGGTGCCAAGTAGACGTCCATTCAGCTGCTCTGCTTTTAATATCAGAATCCCAAGTAGTTCAACAAAGATTTTACACCCACCAAGTCGCGAGTCTATAACCCATGGCATTTAGGTTGACATTGGACCAGCAAAGAGTTAGTCGTTGTTATCTAGTCCAGTGTAGAACTTTATATGACTGAGAGGCATCTCATGGTAGTATCTGTGACTAGGGCCACAATTGATCTATACCTACATATATGCACAGATGAATGAATCCAGCACAGTAACAGGTTTGCAAACAATTGGATGATTCCTCTTGTTGCTGATGTAGAGACATTTAGTTGCTTTCATATGGTCTTTTATCTGATGGTGTTCAGGGTTTGGAACCTTGAGGTAATCTGGTTTCGTAGTTATGTTTCAGATGATATTCAGTTTGTACCTTGGTTGTATTGGCTTATGTGGTTCAGTGTCTTCTCCCCATTTGATTGAGCCAGAACTTAGTGTTGAATAGCTGAATTCCATGTTTGACTGTTGCAGCTGTGAGACATTCTTTCGAAGACTTATCCATTGTGGATATTAACTTGGTAATCCAACCAACAGTTGAAGGGCTTTCACTGTTGCTAGTTTTAGTAACTTGTAGGATTGTCCCATAGTTTCACTGATTTTGCTGAGTGATAAGGCTTATAGGTGATACTTCTCAGACGTAAAGCAGACGATACACTGTTGTCCGTTACTCTGTTGATCTTCATCTTTGTAGATTATTAGATCTTGAAGTCCACATGTGGGATGTTCCTACTAAAATAGGACTTAATCACTCACCCCGTCAGTTGTCTTCTAATTTATCTGTTGCTCGCTATGGAGCTATTGAGCGCCGCAGTAAACATTGAGGTATTGCTAGATCCAGACTATGGTTTGGACATTCACTTTATGGCTGTTTACCCAGGATCCAGTGTTAGTGATATAGTCCCACCAAATTCAACCACCACCTGCTTCTCTTCTATAGAAAAGGGATGACAAGAATACAACACTAGCATTAACCTACTGTGTTATGGTAAAAGGTTTACAACACAATTACAAACACAAATACAAAACAACAAGGGGAGAAGGGGAAAGGAGTGGGTGTCCATGTTCCACTGTCCCTCATTGCTGAGTAGAGCCATTCTGACTCTTCATAGTGAGTAAGGTATTTTCTCACTTATATTTTGTTCTGTTGTTACTGGGACTATTGGATGGGTGAAGTCATTCTGTCCATCCAACATGTTGATATTGTCTCTCTCATTACTTGAAGAGAATAGCCTATACAGAATCCCTGTGGTTTCTAATGCCGCGTCTTCATTTCGGCACTATAATCATCACTAGGTCAAGACTATTCACCATTGGCTTCTTAAGTACTGACATACATATGTATTCTTACATCAACATCCTCTAATCCCAAGGTGCAACATTAAAATGTATATTCCCACAGTAAAAAGTAACAATCAGAACAGAGAAAATTCTCATACCAGAAAAAAACATACATGTACATTTCTCTGATATTAAGTACATGATAATCATACATAATAATCATAATGATGATGCAGGGAGCCTAGGTTTTTGAATTATCTTCATGAACTAAAACATCCATTGTTTTCCCCCACTGCGTACAGCACATGAGGATAGTAATCGCTGTGATATGTTTTGCCAATGACTGCTATTATTCGGAGGGTATTTATAAGAATAACTTATGCCGCATGGTCCAGTCTTCTGAATATTGCAAGCAATTTATTCACATCAATCTTCGCTTCTGTTTCTACTACGGTGAGGCGATGCGGAGTGAATCCTATCCGAACATGCATTTACATCACGCGTTTAATTGTTCATGAATTTATATTCAAACATGGCCTGTCCCTAACACTATTTTATGAAATGATTATATGTTCACCCTCATATGGAGTGGTTACTAATCTGTTAACAAAAGAATGGTACTAAAATTTAGCACTATATTTCCAAGTTACAGATTATAATGTGGCAAAATATTTTATCCCCTGACTAAGTACGAGTCAGGAATATGCGTAATCATTTGTATGTCCCCGCATGGATAAAACACCTTTCTATAGTACATAGATTATTTGCAGATTTCTAAGCATAAATAGTGAGATATTGTTCACAGTGCCTAGAAGTTTTAACATAGGAATATGAAATTGACAGACACTAGTTCTTTACTATGAAGCATGAATCAGGGGTCTGCTCCTACATTGAGAAAATCTCTAGAATGTGTTTCAGACATGAGAGTTGATACTTTACAGTACACATAATATTCATAGATTATAGCACTACTAGTGAGATATAAGTTCATAATGCCTATACAAGATATTAACATATGGATTTGAAATTGTAAGACATAGGAAAAATTACAGCGTGGCGCCCACCTGTGTTTCCTTAGTAAACATCATCCAGCCTGGTTTAAGAGAATTGTAACTAATTCTTAATTAAACATACTGGTCTAGGTAATACATAAATATATCTTAATCATGTAGATAACATACCAATAGCTTGAAGAGAATCATGGTTTTAAAAGGCAACATGCCTTCTCCCCGAAGGGAAAACTTTTACATGTCTGTTCTTTGTCGTCGTACTGACCAAAATGGCTACACTGGCCTTTGTTTTACAATCAGTCGACGACTGTTGGCCAGGTATGTAGGCCAAAATAAGGCCAAATTAATTAAGCTGCCACGGTCAGTCTATCGCTGTTTTATTTTCTCCTACATTAAGTAAGTTACTTAAACAGTAATTGTAAGGGTTTGTGTATTTTTAAGGGAGTCCATAAATAGGAAAGGGTAGGGACGTTTTTATTATACCACACGCCTCCCCAATTTAAGCCATTTATTTCTTTCAGAAAATAAATGGTCAAATAGTACTCTACAATTTCCGTCTTTACATTGACTCACCTAGTATCCATTCCCTTATTAATTTCCTTGCATTACTTCCCTATGTTAGATAATCTATCAGGCCACGTCCATTTTCTTATAGTCACGACAACTGGCATAACCTTAAGGATTACTTTCTCTTTTAGTGAAAGAGTGTAGCACCCTCTCCACTGTTGTCAGCTATTGTTTGAAATATGAGTGGTTATCTGATAATTTGTTACTTTCAAGTACTAGTTTGTCTGCATCAAACCGACTTTTTGAAGCAATTGAGATATCATCATTAAGCTTGATTTCTCTCTCATTAGATTATCAATCTTGAGATTATGTTAAAACCGACGGTTAATTCTGCGTCTACTGATAGCATATTAAACTCGCCCGTCTCCCTGTAAGTTAGACGTTTGTTTTAACTATAGATCTGATATTTAAAGGAAGCTAAATATGGTTCCTGTTGTAATACATTTTCATCCAACACATCATGTGTTTGGGTATTAAGTCGAGTTATGGGATTTTCCGATCAGTTTTGATAACTACTGATTAGAGTGGTGTCCCTTTCTCTTGCGGGTTTTACCCGGAGAATCTCGTCTAACATGTAAACAAGGTCCAACTTTTCTAGATTTCCGCTCTGAACCGAATATTACGGGGAACATGAATCTATCAGAACTGAAGTAATTCTTAGCTTACTCTCTGCTTTTCCTTCTAACCTAGATCTATTTTACGCTAGAATCCTTATTAGTAATTCTAACTGATGTGTTTGAGTTTCACTCTGTATTTGTTGCTTGGTGTTGAATTACGAGCAATTTTGCGTCGCTTGGCGTACATTGATCGTCGTCTGCCTCCCTCCAGGTTTTTAGACTATTTTCAACTTAGCAACATACATTGTTATGTAGGTTCAGACGTATTGTCTCCTACCATATATAATCAGTTCAGTGAGAAGTTAAAAGCCCCTTTTTGTGATTCCTTTGATAGTCTTCCAGACAATCAAGTTGCTGGTTCACTTTCCAGTTATGGATGTGGATTACTAGTCTTAGTAAAATTACTGTTACATCTGTATATCCCTCTCATACTGGCGTCTCCTGAGTTGTGTCCTCAGGATAACAGGTAAGGTACTCTTAATGTTTCTCTCCAGTTTTGTTTTCATCCGTTTAATACGTGGAAACTCTGGATTTATTTAGATTGACTAAGGTCTATCTTTGAACTGTTATATAATTTACTAGCTGGATTCCTGATTGAAATTCCTAATCTAGTAACTATCAAGCAATTCTTAAGCTATATGCTCCAATTTGCTTGGTTTTTACACAGCTATATTCCATTTTTCTAGCATGGGTTCACTGTATAAGTTTTAGGCGTTTCCTCTGTCTTTATGTCAAAGGGTTCGTCCTATCTATAAACAGCATCTATTTTAAGAGTTGTTTATTTAATTGTTGCTTTTACTGATTCGTATCAGTTATTTAAGCTAATCTCTGTTAGTCTGGATCTGCTTTCACATATTTAATGCTGGCATATAATCCTAGTCAGAACTGAGATGTAGAAATCTGTTTCGTCTTGCGACTGATTTCTGATTAATCTACCTATTTAGTAGCTTCGAGCATTATCTAGAATTTAGTTACTCGGTTAGTTTTAAAGAAAATACAATTGAGTCGCGCGCCTCTATTGTACCACTTATTTTTGCCCTTCTTAATTCTTCCCTTATGAGAATATTAATGTTAGTTAGGCAATTATTGAAATAACTTTACGTAAGCTAATCGCTAACTAAAAGCTGTTTCATTCCTCTTTTTGATGAGGATTTCTCATTGTGAACATTTCACTTAATGAGAATTAAACTGGAAATTCCAATTTATTAGTTAATTCTTTAATTATACCTCCTACATGCCTATATGGTCTGTTTCCGCTACCATTAATAATGGAATCGGGGTGGATAATTTAAAGAAATACCTTATATTCTGTTGGGTCAGTAAGTGAGTTGATCAGTTTCACTTACATCACCAGGTGAATATTTTGGTTTTGACCCTCATTAACATATGGGCCATCTGAGTTTAGTTATTAATAACTACTCATATCACCGGTGGAGTAGAATAAGTGTCGGTATGGCTTTTCTTCCTAAGTATCCATCATTTATTCACTTTACTTTACTACCGGTGTTGTAGAACATGTTATGTCATATGAAAAAAAGGATTAAATTAGGGTGCCCCTAAATACTGCAAATTCTTACAATATTCCTTCCCTTCCATTAACTATGTCTACATTTTTGCAAGTGGTGGTTTTGGCCTTACCATTAGTTCATTTACTTTAGTTACTGCTATTTTCCCCTGGTTTAATTCATCTCTCAGGTATTATTTAGTGTACTACTGAATCATTTGTTGATTAAACTTTTCCCTTAAAAAAAAATTTATTGGATTTTTAACTTATCTGTCCTAATTATCTATACAATTGTCTATCACTCTCTGCTGCCTTGGTAACTTTTCAATATTACATGAATTATACAAGCAGATCAAGCATGAAAATACAATGATAATCAATGACAAAATAATTAATTAACACATGATTCATATGTAGGAACATAAACCTTATGGATACATAATATAGTAGTGTGTTCATGAGTACACCACTTTTAAACCATTTAAAGAGAATATCAGAGTAGCAGAACCATACCTCAAACGGGAATGACTATGAATTCTAAACATTCACTGAATTACCTATCTTATGTGAGTTTACCATCCCAGAGACCTTACTACTGGAGGTTCATTACTGGACTTAGTTTCCCATCAATAAGATATAAAATATGAGTTTTAAAAAAAATCTCATACCCAACAACCAACTACCTGATGCATCTGCCAGAATCAAGATATTACCTGTGAACAGTTTTGTACCAAAAAAAAACCTATATTTATCTGAGCCATTATGGGTTCATATAACACTTGACTCAGCTCATACTAATGTGATTAGGTCTGTTACTAACACTATAACATTCTGAAGTGACTTGGTTTACCTGCGAGAGGTTTTCCCTGAATTCATATACTCACAATAATACACCAATTGTGATGTTTACCATGAGTTTTAAATTCACGGACTACTCCACTACTAGGTGAAGTCCGTACCGGGCGGGACCACACATGTGGGATGTGGATTTTAATTCCTGAGAATGATTCGTTAAAATGTCTAGGGGGTTTTATTGATTCTCTGTCACTGGTAAGAATGCAGGGTGATCCGGGATATTTACCACAAATCCCAGGAGGAAAGAGTTCCATCCTTGAAACAATGGCATCTGTGTGTAGGTTTCCCTTCCCACTTCATCACCCTTAAATTAACTATATATGCTAGAAGGATATTAATTGCTCACTACATATAAACAACCACTGGTTGGACACCACATTTACTTGATGTACACAACACTTTTGGACAAACAGTTCAGGTATTAACTCAAGATCTGCAGTTACATATATATATATATAGGTGTAATAAACACTATGCATTTTCAGACAGGCATGGGAATGATATGCAGTATTACAACATAGTACCCAGTGACCCCAGAAAAACCAGGTTATTACAAACAACATAACAACCACAAATTGGGTCTACTTTCATTTTCCCTCATGATTAAGGCAAATAAAGATAGTAAATAGAACCCAAAATAACATGTTTCTGACACCTTTTACCATTCTCTCATTGTTAAAAATAATGAGTTGGTGTCAAAATACTATACCATCTATATACCATTGGAAAAAAAAACTACTGACCTGTTACCTTCAGAAAACAAAAACCAACATATAAACAGCATTTGTACTAATTAAATTAATTAATCGAGTCTATCTCCTGGTGTGCGGTTATGGGTCCACCTTTGCTGTCGATTAGATCCTTTTCCCATTATCTGGGTACCGAATTAATGCACTCAGTTATGTTCTTACTATTTAGTCACTGGTAATTGGCTGGTGCAAATCATACTTTATAATAGAAATTACACACAATCACAAATCCCTCCGCGGGCTAGAATATTCGAGTACTCTGTTGCAGTAGGCTCGGTGTCTTTTTTTGAAATTTGGGGCCTCAGGTTGGTCTAACTTTCCGGAATTTCCACTTAAGCTCTGCAGAAGGTACTTTACCATCTCACCATACATGGTGCCAAGTAGACGTCCATTCAGCTTCTCTGCTTTTAATATCAGAATCCCAAGTAGTTCAACAAAGATTTTACACCCACCAAGTCGCGAGTCTATAACCCATGGCATTTAGGTTGACATTGGACCAGCAAAGAGTTAGTCGTTATCTAGTCCAGTGTAGAACTTTATATGACTGAGAGGCATCTCATGGTAGTATCTGTGACTAGGGCCACAATTGATCTATACCTACATATATGCACAGATGAATGAATCCAGCACAGTAACAGGTTTGCAAACAATTGGATGATTCCTCTTGTTGCTGATGTAGAGACATTTAGCTGCTTTCATATGGTCTTTTATCTGATGGTGTTCAGGGTTTGGAACCTTGAGGTAATCTGGTTTCGTAGTTATGTTTCAGATGATATTCAGTTTGTACCTTGGTTGTATTGGCTTATGTGGTTCAGTGTCTTCTCCCCATTTGATTGAGCCAGAACTTAGTGTTGAATAGCTGAATTCCATGTTTGACTGTTGCAGCTGTGAGACATTCTTTCGAAGACTTATCCATTGTGGATATTAACTTGGTAATCCAACCAACAGTTGAAGGGCTTTCACTGTTGCTAGTTTTAGTAACTTGTAGGATTGTCCCATAGTTTCACTGATTTTGCTGAGTGATAAGGCTTATAGGTGATACTTCTCAGACGTAAAGCAGACGATACACTGTTGTCCGTTACTCTGTTGATCTTCATCTTTGTAGATTATTAGATCTTGAAGTCCACATGTGGGATGTTCCTACTAAAATAGGACTTAATCACTCACCCCGTCAGTTGTCTTCTAATTTATCTGTTGCTCGCTATGGAGCTATTGAGCGCCGCAGTAAACATTGAGGTATTGCTAGATCCAGACTATGGTTTGGACATTCACTTTATGGCTGTTTACCCAGGATCCAGTGTTAGTGATATAGTCCCACCAAATTCAACCACCACCTGCTTCTCTTCTATAGAAAAGGGATGACAAGAATACAACACTAGCATTAACCTACTGTGTTATGGTAAAAGGTTTACAACACAATTACAAACACAAATACAAAACATCAAGGGGAGAAGGGGAAAGGAGTGGGTGTCCATGTTCCACTGTCCCTCATTGCTGAGTAGAGCCATTCTGACTCTTCATAGTGAGTAAGGTATTTTCTCACTTATATTTTGTTCTGTTGTTACTGGGACTATTGGATGGGTGAAGTCATTCTGTCCATCCAACATGTTGACATTGTCTCTCTCATTACTTGAAGAGAATAGCCTATACAGAATCCCTGTGGTTTCTAATGCCGCGTCTTCATTTCGGCACTATAATCATCACTAGGTCAAGACTATTCACCATTGGCTCCTTAAGTACTGACATACATATGTATTCTTACATCAACATCCTCATGCCCAAGGTGCAACATTAAAATGTATATTCCCACAGTAAAAAGTAACAATCAGAACAGAGAAAATTCTCATACCAGAAAAAAACATACATGTACATTTCTCTGATATTAAGTACATGATAATCATACATAATAATCATAATGATGATGCAGGAAGCCTAGGTTTTTGAATTATCTTCATGAACTAAAACATCCATTGTTTTCCCCCACTGCGTACAGCACATGAGGATAGTAATCGCTGTGATATGTTTTGCCAATGACTGCTATTATTCGGAGGGTATTTATAAGAATAACTTATGCCGCATGGTCCAGTCTTCTGAATATTGCAAGCAATTTATTCACATCAATCTTCGCTTCTGTTTCTACTACGGTGAGGCGATGCGGAGTGAATCCTATCCGAACATACATTTACATCATGCGTTTAATTGTTCATGAATTTATATTCAAACATGGCCTGTCCCTAACACTATTTTATGAAATGATTATATGTTCACCCTCATATGGAGTGGTTACTAATCTGTTAACAAAAGAATGGTACTAAAATTTAGCACTATATTTCCAAGTTACAGATTATAATGTGGCAAAATATTTTATCCCCTGACTAAGTACGAGTCAGGAATATGCGTAATCATTTGTATGTCCCCGCATGGATAAAACACCTTTCTATAGTACATAGATTATTTGCAGATTTCTAAGCATAAATAGTGAGATATTGTTCACAGTGCCTAGAAGTTTTACCATAGGAATATGAAATTGACAGACACTAGTTCTTTACTATGAAGCCTGAATCAGGGGTCTGCTCCTACATTGAGAAAATCTCTAGAATATGTTTCAGACATGAGAGTTGATACTTTACAGTACACATAATATTCATAGATTATAGCACTACTAGTGAGATATAAGTTCATAATGCCTATACAAGATATTAACATATGGATTTGAAATTGTAAGACATAGGAAAAATTACAGCGTGGCGCCCACCTGTGTTTCCTTAGTAAACATCATCCAGCCTGGTTTAAGAGAATTGTAACTAATTCGTAATTAAACATACTGGTCTAGGTAATACATAAATATATCTTAATCATGTAGATAACATACCAATAGCTTGAAGAGAATCATGGTTTTAAAAGGCAACATGCCTTCTCCCCGAAGGGAAAACTTTTACATGTCTGTTCTTTGTCGTCGTACTGACCAAAATGGCTACACTGGCCTTTGTTTTACAATCAGTCGACGACTGTTGGCCAGGTATGTAGGCCAAAATAAGGCCAAATTAATTAAGCTGCCACGGTCAGTCTATCGCTGTTTTATTTTCTCCTACATTAAGTAAGTTACTTAAACAGTAATTGTAAGGGTTTGTTTATTTTTAAGGGAGTCCATAAATAGGAAAGGGTAGGGACGTTTTTATTATACCACAGGGCTATACAACTGCGGGGATGGAAAAGGGGGAGGGGAGGTTGGAAGTTAAATGAAACTGTGTTGGACATTGAGGCCGTGATGGGAGAGTGAACCCAACTGGAAGAGGAGGCGGTTTTCCAATGTCTTACGATCGCGTTCATGAGATGCGCACGATCTGAGCGCAGTGGCCTGTATGTCTGCCACGCCACAGTGGTCAGAACTGTTGAAGTGTATGGATACCAGTTATGTTGTTATCGTGTATGGATACCGGTATGTTGATATCGTGTATGGATACCGGTTATGTTGATATCGTGTATGGATACCGGATATGTTGATATCGTGTATGGATACCGGTTATGTTGATATCGTGTATGGGTAATGGATACCGGTTATGTTGAGATCGAACATCGTGCCTTCTGAGCATGAGCTGGACAAAGTACCCTCTCGACTTCGGCGTCCACAAAGAAAACATAATAGTCAGTGGTCGAGGGGTTAGACTGTCCGTCTTTCACATAGTTGGACGTGTGTTCGGTTCTCGGTAATGCTCATCACCATCATCATCACGTGCCTTGACAACCGGCACAGACGTTCAAGTAACTCCACAGATCTCGGTCCTTGCGCTTCTGAATCAACTCGGCTGACGATATTCCTGCATGCCATCGCCTCAGTTCACCCAGCAGCATTTCACTTGGTCTGCCTCTGACTCTTTTCCCCACTGATCTTTCCCGTTGTAATAATGTATTCCAATGCCCCCCTCTCATTATAAGACCTAAGAACCCCGTTTGTCTCTTTATTATTATTGTATTTACTTAGTTGAGCACTCGGGGTATTCCAATACGCGCTCTGTCCCTTCGTTCAACCGCCAGCTAAGAGCCATACTGCTAATCGTTTCCACCGCTATCTGATTAAAAGTTCTCCTGGTCTTCCGTCTCAGTTTTGAGATTCCAGAACCCCTACCGATCCACCGCAATATCATTCTTTCCACATACGGGTTCTCATTCTGCTCCCCCGCCTTCTCCACCTGGTTCCACAGGCGCTCGACCACCTTCCCCTTGTCCATAGTCTACCACCAAGAGGTGCATTCCCTTCCAGCCTATCGGCCTGTTCATTCCGCACTCCGGCTTGGCCAGGGCAAAAAATCCATACAATTTTCACAATCTGTTTATATTTGTATTTACTGTCGTACTTTTTTTACCCTCTCCCAGTCAATCATTGCTAAGTATTCTAGCAGTTTCAGACATTCCCAACATTGATCTCAGGAACCACATCTCTCCTGTTTCCAAGCCCTTTCTTACTTGTTCATTACCGTTCCATGTGTCACTGCCATACAGCAACACGGGTTCTATATTTCAGCACCCTCTTTCAGACATTCAATGACAGTGCACTAGGGAGTCTACGTGGCACAGTGATTATGCCGCCAGCCTCACGCTCCGAAGGTGGTGATTTTATTCCGAGACACGTCGTTCGGATCACGAGTGCAGTTTTCTCGGAGACTTCTGGGGGTCATCGCTGGAGCTACGGCAGTTCGTGCTATGTACGAGGCTTTCGACAGGCCCCTTGTGGAAAGACATCGAGCCATACGGGATAAGACCCGGTGCAATGAAGTAGATCCTCTCGCCATTTCAACCCCCTGTATTTGACAGTGACCTACTGCATAAGATCATCATCATCAAGTGCCTTGCCCAGCTGGCGTAGGCGTTCAAAAAGATCTCGGTCTTTGGTGTTCTGGATCAACTCTGCTGATGATATTCCTCCACGCTGTAGCGAAACCCCAGTGGCCCATGTCCTCATACCTATCCGCTCAATTCCTTCGGAGTGGGATTCTCTGGGTTACTTTCATAACCCGAGCATTTGACACGAATACTTTGAAATCTATCTGTTCTTCGGGAAAACCCAATGGCACGCCTTGCACCAAATATGACCTATAGGTAATGGTTGGCGTGAAATGTCCGGTGTCAACCTTGTCGGTTGTTGTCGGCACAATGTATTGAAGTTTTAAAGAATTTTACAGATAAAGTGCCGCATCCTACTGCTGGGGGATGAAAGGTAATTTTAGATTAATTGGTCCTGCCAGACCTGGGCATATTAAGCTTGGTCGTCTCAAATAATGAGACGAATTGGTGAAACGGCAGTCTTGCCAATCTGGCTAAGCGTCTAGATCTGGGCATGGCGGGGGAACAAATCGGGGCAATATCTTTTCCCAGATGATGTCGCTTATTCTTGGCGGCGGATAGACGGGGGGCTATCTTTCTTCCTATGGCTTTACCTCTGTTTAGTGTCATCTTTCATTTGAATATAAACATTCTATAGCTATGGCATGTCGAGGGGAAGGGCTCCGTGGGGACCGGTTCCACCCATCTGAGTTATATCTTCTTGAGCCAGAAGAGGCGATCCACTGTGCTATCTCTTTCGTCTTTCGGCTGATGGGGGGGGGCAGGTGGACCGGGTGGTTCCTGGTCGATAGGAGGATGTTGGGAGTAAATATGGACTTCCCTGTCTCCCTGAGAGAACCTGAACTCATCTGAATATATGGGTTATGTGAGACGCGGCCGATACATTGCGGTGACAGCTCAGACAAGAGCGGCGGCCGGACAGGGTAGTTTCCTCTTTCCTGTTCTTGCTAGGGATGGGGGAGGGAGATGCACTGCGGTCCATACAGACCCACTATTATGATATTAGTTAAGAGTAGGAAACATACATAATTACGCACACTACTCCACAATAGCTTTGTCGTGAGAAAGGCCAGGTTTGCAAGTGAGAGGGAAGCCTGAGAAGGTATGTGCCCAATATTAATAAAGGCATGATATGAGTGTGGAGAGGAGTGTGGTATGAAGACAATTGAATACTAGGTAATTGTATGTATTTTATGTATGGCAACCGACATGCTGAGACCATTGGAATCTCCATGCCGGCTGTATCTGAAGTTTACACCAGAGGCTCTCAAAATTGTTTTAACATTACAGGATCCTTCTTTTGACGGCGAATATAGCCGGAAGTTTCGACAGAGCATCGACATAGAACATTATGTTTACTATGAAGTCCCTGCTGCTGTTGGGCTATACCAGATAGAACCACGGCGGGCCCGAACGAATACTTTCAGACACCTCGGCAGGCTTTTCGTTGAGCTGGGATCGAGTATGTTTGCATTTTGGGCTAGATCCCGCCTAAGTCACTGACACACCCGTACATATATCCTATTTATTCTCCTTGAGTATTTCCCCACCAAAATTGTGCCACGTGATCCCAGGGCACTTTCCCTAACCATTGGACACACTACATTCGGGTAGGCCACGGAAACTTGGAATCCTGGATCTATGGAACAATGTTGTTCGAACAACCTACGCGGGAAATAAAGACCAGAGAACTTGCTGTGAGAGGGTTGTGAATTCATGGGACAATATGGAAAACGATGATCTAGGATATTTATATTTGTGTTGATATTGTATGGACTAGTTTTCTCTCTAGATTGTGTGTAGATGTTAATGAGTTAATCGTCAGATATTTTTTCTGTGCTGTTATGTATTGAGTTATTAAATTTACAATTACAAATATGTTGAAGAACGTCATGTTGTATGCGTGTCAGCCAGAACGACCCTGCAGGAAATAGGTCCTGAGGTCGAAAGAGAGAGTGACAGTGAGTCCGGGGGAAACGGAGGAGGGTTGGCAGGGAAAGACCTATTTAAAGCCAGGGCTATGAAATATACATGAGAAAATTGAGACATAGTTATTAGGGACCCTCCACTTAGCTTGTTACAAACGCCACCGTTTCAATCCGTCCAGCATCATTTCTCTTGGTCTGCCTCTGCCTCTCTTCCCCTCGATCTCTCCAGTTGTCACGATGGTCTCCAACTCTTCTCATCACATGACCAAAGAAAGCTGTTTGTCTTTTTCTTATTGTTGTATATAATGTTCTAGTTTCATTAGCCTGCTTCAGGCAGTCATCGTTAGTTACTCTGGCAGTCCAAGGAATTCGCAAAATTCGCCTCAAAACCCACACTTCTGTTGCTTCTAAGTTCTTCTTAATTTGTTCATTTACATTCCAAGATTCACTGACATACAGTAAAACGGGTTCTACATAGCATTTCATGACTCTTTTTCTTACATTCATTAATAGTGAAATATTGCATAAGATACTCTTCATTTTCTTAAATGCGCCGTTTGCTTGCCGTATTCTGCTCTTAAGCTCTGTTGTACATCTTCCATCTGATGTTATAAATGCCGCTAGGTATCTAAAATTATCCACTTGGTTAAGAATTTCCCCTTCTATTTCTATGTCACATTTTGGTTTCGCCATTTTATTTGATATCACCATTGTTACTGTTTTCTTGATATTCAAGAAGAGTCCTTTCTTTGCACTCTCTGTTACTGCAATGTCCAACAATTGTTGTAGGTCTGTTGCATTATCTGCCACCAATACTGTGTCATCTGCGGAGCGTATATTGTTTATATTATAACCCCCGATTAGCATTCCTGGCTTCTCGTTGATCTCTCTCATTATTACTTCGCTATATAGGGAGAAGAGATCTGGTGACAAGACACACCCCTGTCGTACTCCTAGCTTTATCTGTTCTAACTACCCTCTTTATTTCCTATTTTAATTGCTACTACTTGGTTCCAGTAAATACTCTTTATTATTCTTAAATCTTTCCCATCAATGTTAATGTCTTCCAACACTTTAATCAGTTCATCATGTTTTACTTTATCAAATGCGTTAGTATAATCTATGAAGCACAAATATATCTGTGTCTCTATTGACCTTTCTATTAGTGTTCGCGCTACCCATTCCTTCCACAAAACCATACTGTTCTTCACTAATTTCCATTTATATTTTCTTTCTTGTTCTTCTCATTATATAGCTTAGTGACATGGTTTATTAGGTTAATTGTACGAAAATCTTCACATTCAATTGCTCCTGGTTTTTTTAACATAGCTATAAATGCTGATTTCAGCATGTCGCTCTGTAAATATCCACTGCTGTAAATATCATTCAATATTTTGGTTAATGTATATACTTCAGATTTTCCCAATATTTCTAATTCTTCTATTGTGATACCATCTTGTCCAGCTGTTTTTCCGTTCTTTATATTTCATAGCGTCAGCGACTTCTTCATTTTAGAAATGGTGGACTTTCTAAGTAACTTTCTTCTGTTAATTCTTCCCTTTCTCCATCATATAATTCTCTTATATACTCATTCCACCTCTTCATTATAGCACCTTCCTCCAATAATATTTTTCCTGTTTTTTATTTTTTTTATTTCAAACACCGTGTATTTAGTCTTATTTTTCTATCCGTGAGCTCACTGATTTGTCTGTGCATATTTTGTGTATATTTTATGGAATTTAATTCCATTTTTCTTTTTTGCATTGCTCGTTTAACCAACTTTCGTTTGCCTTCAAACATTTATCTCTTATTTCTTTAATTATCTTAGCATATTCTTGTTTGTCATTTTTATTCTGTTTCCTTTAGTCCATCAGCATTAAAATGTCTTCATTCATCCATTTCTTCATGACAGTCAACCCGGACGAGGATGTCCTAAGACAGACATTAACGTCGTTCCTATCTCTGAAATGTGTGTTGCAATGAAATCTTGGGAAGATAATGTGGTGGTTTCCCCTTGACTTCCACATCCACATAGTGGTCTTTCACCTCTGCCTTTGACAGCCATTTCCGACTGTCAGGACAAGTGAGTGTCTTGCTCTGCTCAGCTGCAGAGTTGTCCACTTATACCGGTGGATATTCGGTCCCCAGAGCTGTGTTAGCCACACCGTGGTGTGTTTCCATCCTCTACCACGTGGAGGTGCAGTTGGGATGTTCTCTTCCTAAAGTTATGGTCTATGACCAGAACTCTCCAGTACTTTTAGATATCCCTGTTTATCCTGGCTAAGGCTTTAAATTGCACGTCCTTTGCAGGACGTCGCGTCCAACCTTAACCCCAGGCTGATGTTCTAATCTGCTTGGACAAGCTATTGTTA
Source organism: Cepaea nemoralis (assembly GCA_014155875.1). Lineage (NCBI taxonomy): Eukaryota > Metazoa > Mollusca > Gastropoda > Stylommatophora > Helicidae > Cepaea > Cepaea nemoralis. The sequence continues at coordinate 232,138 of JACEFZ010024373.1, read as the reverse complement.
GCCCTGAGTTATTGCAAACCCCTTTTAGTTGATATTTACTACATGTCTGCTACCATATTAACAACTTTTCAGTCATAATTATGACACACCCTTAGATCCCATTTTTCGCTATCCATTTTTGTTTAGTACAAACTTTTTGTTTGGCACTGAAATCGCCTCACAGCCTTTTTGTTAAGATCAAAGTGTAATGATCTGCATTGATCTTGCCAGGGCCACCAGCAGCGGTGGTCACCCGCTGTAGTCCCAGGGGAACCTCGAGTCCTTAGATATATTTTAAACAAAAACACTTAGATCAACGAGTAATTATTGCGCACACTCGCTTTGAACTCAAGCGTTGTGCATACACGCTACTTCTTGTGGCACTGGACTGCATGTTGCGTGTGGATTAGCTTTCCCTGTTACCAGTGTCCCTCGCCGTCTGGCGAACCCACTCCGACTTCAGAGGTACAAGGACGAGAAGTCAACATTTTAGTCCAACTGATCTGTGAAGGGGTTGAACCCGCTACCTCAGCATAAGCACAGAGAATATTTAAAAACGATCAGTCTTATCCTTTCGGCCATGCAGACCTCCAATGTAAACCTCAGATGAAGGCCGTAAGGGTGCCATGATGGAAGCACCCACACTCCAAGTCACCCACTGTTGTTGTTTCCCAGAGATACAGCATGGCTGGTAGAACGCTGGGATATGGCCATGCTTTGGTGCTCCCACTTCAGGGTTGTTTTTCTCTTCTCCGTTTACCCTCTCATCACCATCCATCATGTGCCATGCCGATAAGCGTGGGCGGTCATGTTCTGCCATCTCACTCGATCACCAGAGTCGTGGATCAGCTCTGTGTTCCTGTCTCGACCATGCCACGTGGCCAAGCCATCCAGGTATTTACTTCTCGGTCTTCCCCTTGGTCTCTTCCCTTCGATCTTGCCAGTCGTCACCAAGTTCTCCAATTCATTTCTTCTCATAACATGCCCAAAAATTTTGACTGTCTACGTCTAATGACTCTAATCAGTTTACGATCTTCATTTGTTTCTTGAAGGACTTGTTCATTGGTTTTTCTGTCTGTCCATGGTATTCTTTGCATTTTCCTCAGAAACCACATTTCCACAGCCATCAGCTGTTTTTCAGCTTGACTGCTTATTGTCCACGCTTCACATCCATACAAAAGTATAGGTTCTATGTAGCACTTCAACACTCTTTTTCTCGTTTCAATTGATATCTTTTTATTGGTCAGTATGTTTTTCATCTTGCAAAAGGCTGCCTTCGCAATGGCAATTCTTGTTCTAATCTCTTCAAGGCATCTCCCATCAGATGTTATGACTGTGCCGAGATAACTGTATCGATTCACTTGCTTAAAAATATTCCCAGTTACTCGTATATCACATTGTGGTATTTCCTTCTTCCCAGTGACGACCATAATCTGTGTCTTCTTAATATTCAGTTCTAACCCTAGTTGTTCACTGTGTGCATCAACCGCATCTACTAAATTTTGCAGGTCCTGTTCATTGTCTGCAATCAAGACTGTATCATCTGCATATCTAATGTTATTGATGTATCGTCCCCCAATGTTGATTCCTTCCATATCTTCTATATTTCTGAATATATTTTCACTGTACAGGGAAAACAGATCTGGAGACATTACACATCCCTGTCTCATACCTCTTTTAATAGGCTGATATTGACTTACTTCATTATCAATTCTGATGGCAGCTTGTATTTTCCAATATATGTTTTTTACAAGTCTAAGGTCTTTTCCATCAATTTGTAGATCTTCAAGCATCCTTATCATGTCGACATATCTCACTTTATCGAAAGCCTTTGAGTAGTCAATAAAGCAAAGATGTAGATCTTTGTTTACTTCTATAGAACGTTCCATTACTGTTCTCAGTATATACACAGCTTTTACTGTGCCCTTGCCTTCTACAAACCCATATTGTTCTTCTCATATTTCGGGTTGTATTTTCTTCCTGACTCTTTGCATGATAATTCTCAGCGAATCTTTGTGATGTGGCTCATTATACTAACTGTTCGATGTTGGTCGCATTCTAAGGCTCCTGATTTCTTCGGGATTGCAATAAATATAGAATTACATAATTCAGGAGGTGTATCTCCAGTATCGTATATTGCGTTCAGCAGTCTGGTGACTTGGTCTATTCCATATTCTTCTAAGGCATTGATCATTTCTATTGTGATGTTATCTGTACCCGGGGTCTTGCCAGTTTTCATATGGTTAAGAGCATTCTGAACTTCCATCTTCAAAATTGATGGTCCTTCATTATTATTCCGATGATCATATTGTTCTTCTCTTGTATCATCATAAAGGTCTTTCACATAATCTGACCACGCATGTAAAATCTGATCTTTTTCTATTATGATTTTGCCATCTTTGGTTTTTAGGCAACCCGTTGATGTGTGTGTTCTTTTGTTAGTGATGTCATTAATTCTTTTGTGCATTAATTTGGTATTCCGGGTGTTGTGTTGGTTTTCAATTTCCTTGCAATTTTCCTCAAGCCATGTTTCTTTTGCCTCTTTGCATAGCTTCCTAATTTTCCTGTGAATCTCTTCATATTTTTCCTTGTTATTTTTGTTATTTCTTCTTACTTCCATGAGTTTTAAGATGTCTTCCGTCATCCATTTCTTGCGTCCTATTATCTTTATTTTTGGGATGGTTGTTTCTGCAGCTTGGTTGACTGATTTCTTTAATATTTCCCATTGGTCACTGACGTCTTGAAATAATATTTCCATATCGGACAATGCATCGAATCTGTTCTTTACCTCTACGTTGAATTTATCTTTTATTTCCTCACTCTTCAGTGCCTGTAGATCAAATTTTGTGTTTCTTGGTGGTAATATTTGACTTTCTTTAATTTTATATGTAAATTGCTTATGATTAATCTATGGTTGATGTAGCAGTCTGCGCTTGATATAGTTTTTGCGACTTTTAAGGCATTTCGAAATCTTCTGTTTATGAGAATGTAATCAATTTGATTTCTGATCTTATGATCAGGACTCCTGTATGTCCATAATCTCCTTGAGTGCTGTTGACACTAGGTGTTTCCAATAATCAAATCATGCTCTTTTGCCCACTGTACAAGTCTGCAACCTCTTTCATTCTGTTCCCCTAGTCCATACTTGCCTACTATGCATCCGACCTGTTGATTTCCAACTTTGGCATTCAAGTCATCCATTATGATATTTACTTCAGAATTCTTGCATTTCTTGAAGGCTTTCTCTAAAATCATTATAAAATTCATCAATGCTGTCATCACTACTGTCTGCTGTTGGTGCATAAACTTTTATAACGTTGACATCAAAAGGTCTTCCACTCAACTTCACCAGTAGCACTCTGTCTGATACAGTCAATATCCTTTGATCGATTTTGCACTCTCTTTATCCTTATAATTGCTACTCCTCGCTGTTGTTTCTCTCCACCAGAATAGATTATTCTATATTCCTCAGATGTTATAATGCACATTCCTGTCCATCTGGTCTCACATATACCTAACAGGTTAATATTTAATCTTCTCATTTCAGTCTTAATGTTATCAAATTTTCAATCCCTACTCATAGTTCTTACATTCCAAGTTCCTACTTTCAATGTTGATATTCTTTTGCACTCAGTCGCCTGATGACGGTCTGGAGTCACCTGGTGCACATGACTACCCCTACCGGGCGAGGCTGCTCCTATGGAGCACCCATTTACGCTGTTTCTCTGGTTATCGATACGAAGACAAGTCAGAATATTATGTAGGAAGGCAAAAGAATCACGGCTTGAGGAAAAGTGCTTAGAAATTGAAAAACAACACAACAGTCAAAATACCAAATTAGTGCACAAAAGAATTCAGGAACTTACTAATAAAAGAACAAGTACACCAACAGGCTGTCTAAAAACTAAAGATGGCAAAATCATAATAGAAAAAGATCAGATTCTACATGTATGGACAGATTATGTGAAAAACTTGTATAATGATAACAGAGAGGAACAGTATGATATTAGATTTAATAATGAAAGACCACCAATTTTAAAGATGGAGGTTCAAAATGTTCTTAAGCATATAAAAGCTGGCAAAGCCCCCGGTGCAGATAAAATCACAACAGAAATGATTAAAGCTTTAGAAAAATTTGGATTAGAGCAAGTCACTAGACTGCTGAAAACATTATATGATACTGGAAATATACCTTCTGAATTATGTAATTATGTATTTATTGCAATCCCAAAGAAATCAGGAACCTTGGAATGTGATCAACATAGAACAATTAGTATAATGAGTCACATCACAAAGATTTTGCTACGAATTATCATGCAAAGAGTGAGGAAGAAAATACAACCTGAAATAGGGGAAGAACAATGTGGGTTTGTAGAAGGAAAGGGTACAGTGAATGTTGTGTATAACAGTTATTGTTACAGTTATTATTAATTATTATTGCACAGTTAACTGTGCGAACAGTTATTGAACGTGCTATAGAAGTAAACAAGGATATACATCTTTGCTTTATTGACTACACAAAGGCTTTTGATAGAGTTAGACATGTCAACATGGTGGATATGCTTGCAGATCTACAAATTGATGGGAAAGACATTAGACTTATAAAAAACATATATTGGAAACAACAAGCTGCCATAAGGATTGATAATGAAGCGGGACAATATCAACAAGAGAGGTGTTAGGCAGGGATGTGTAATGTCTCCAGATCTTTTTTCCCTATACAGTGAAAATATTTTCAGAAATGTAGAAGACCTAAATGGAATCAGCATTGGAGGACGAAACATCAATAACATTAGCGATGCAGATGATACAGTATTGATTGCAGACAATGCACAGGATCTGCAACAATTAGTAGACGCTGTGGTTGTACACAGTGAGCAGCTGGGGTTGGAATTAAATTGTAAGAAGACACAGATTATGGTCGTCACTAGGAAGAACGAAGTACCACAAGGTAATATACAAGTAAATGGGAATATTCTTCAACAAGTGAATCGGTACAATTATCTCGGAACAGTCATAACATCTGATGGCAGATGCCTTGAAGAGATTAGAACAAGAATCGCCATGGCGAAAGTAGCCTTTAGTAAGATGCAAAACGTACTGACCTATAAACAGATGTCAATTGAAACGAGAAAAAGAGAATTGAGGTGCTACATAGAGCCTATACTTTTTGTATGGATATGAAGCGTGGACAATGAGCAGTCAAGCTGAAAAACATCTGATGGCTGTGGAAATGTAGTTTCTGATGAGAATGCAAAGAATACCAAGGACAGACAGAAAAATCAATCACCAAGTACTTTTTTTTTTTTGCACATCCTTTACAGGACATCGCTGTCATCACCAGCATCTTTCAGCTGTATGTTGATTTCTTGGCAAGATTACGCTCAGTAGTTTGCCATTGCTTTCTGAGCGGCCGGCTCACATACCCCGTAAGTTACCGATGCGATTCGAACCACTGCTGATTCTCACCGTCATCACGTCACCGACGAGAGTATACGAGATTACGGAGAAAAGTCATAACCTCTAAGCCACGAAGCCGGCTCACCAAGTACTACAAGAAACAAATAAAAATCGTAAATTGATTAGAGAAATTAGACGGTCAAACATTTTTGGACATGTTATGTATGAGAAGAAATTATTTGGAGAACTTGGCGACAACTGGCAAAATCGAGGGAAGGAGAACAAGGGGAAGACAGAGAAGTAAATACCTGGATGACTCGATCACGTGGCATGGTCGAGACAAGAACAATGAGCTGATCCACGATTCTGATGATCGAGTGAAATAGAGAGCCATGACCGAGAAGTTTTCCGGAAGGTTATTATTATGGGCGCGAGGTTCTGCAAAGGACATGCTACTGAATGAATGAATTTCAGTTTCCCAGATATGATATTGTCTATGAGCTAGTTGTCTTTGATGTTAAGATCTTGTAGAATTTCAGTATTTTTCTTCTGTTTGCTCCTAGATAATCTAAAAACATGTCTGCGGCATTTGAGATCAACATCCCGGTTGTCGTATATATAAGTGGTACACGTCCTTTGCATGACGTTGTTATCAACCCCAATCCTAGGTTGATTAACTAGACAATTTTCTGTTCAGTAGTTTGCCGTTGTTTCCGAACGATTAGTCACAGTTTTAGTCCAGCTGTACAAGACGATCCCACCACCTAGTCGTCAACGCACCTGATGTTTAAGAGCGAGCGCTCGTGCGCTCGTCTCCATCCATCTTGTCAGGGGGCTGCGTGATCTCGAGGTATGGTGTCCTCCTCGAGTGCTGGAGGTCCCGGGTTCAAGCCCCGGCGGGGACCGGGATTTTTTTCTCGTGGACTTCTAGTAATAAAATTTCCCCTGGTCTCTGGGTAGTGAGATCGGACGGCTGTGTGTATTGTTGCGCACGTAAAAAAAAACATCCCTTGGCAGTTGGAAATCGAAAAAGAGAGTAGCCTAACGGCGCTGCCCGGGCAAAATTTCGAGTTAAAAATCTACCCAAAGTATTTCAGGATCCTCGCTGGTGCTACGGAGTTCGTGCACTGAGCTGAGTTTCTCCAGACTCAGGTTTGAGCTAGGAGGAGAAAGGAGCACTTATGGGTTACACCCGTGTGCCGTGATGTTGATCCATCGACTAAACTAAAACTAAACACATCTTGTCTGGAGTGGGGCGGCTCATTTCTAAGTTCAGCCGAAATAAATTCACCCGATTCATAACCGATGGTCACAGCGCTAGGTGGGCAAGGTCAGGTCAACCCTTAAGAGAAGGCTAGATTGGATTGTGGTTCAAAACTAGGAGATAAACACGCACTGAATATCAAACATGCCGATGTCTGCCCGGAAACTATTGTATGGATAATTATTCATTTCTTCTGCCTTGGCGTTTGAGCGGGACGGAAACCAGCTTTAGCTATTTCCGCGTGTGCACGGTTCAGTAATAATGACTAAATAATCAATTCTTCTGTGTTCAGCGGCCAGACTTGTCGTCGAGAGACGTTGATTTTGCTTTCCCTTCGATCTAAGCTGATCCTTTCGAGTTTTGTGTCACTAAATGCTAATCCTGTAACCGGATCTTCAAGGACTGGTTCTGACTTTCCTCAACTATTCTTATGTTGATTGTAAAATAAAGTTGATTTGATTTGATTTGTTTATAATTCAGATTGTTATCACTGTTCTCTATTCCGGTTGTATATCATTGCGTCTTTATGAACGACTACTAATAATTAAAAAGATCAACCATCGGCAAGAGTGAGACCATCGAGATACAAGGCGAGCGGACGACCTAGTTAGGGTTGTCTATATGGAGTAAAAGAGACACTGAAGAAATCAAATTTGACATTAACACAAACAACAAGACAAGCTTCACGGTAAAAGAAGAGGAGGAACTAAAATACTGGCTTCATTGGCTACTGAAGAAGGCTTCGGATCACGCGCGGGAATATCGCTGCTACAAGAATGTTGATTCCTGAACGCATACATATACTCGGCCACGTCTGACTATGGGTGCTGCACTCTTTGAGTTCTAACCAGACATTCTGGAGATCCTTTCGCCAAGTTATTACCACACAACTTGGACGCATATTAAGATAGGTTGAGGCAGCTGCAATTCGAATAGTTAAGCCGCTGTTATGTAAACTAAAGGACATGATGGTCATGTTCAAATAACCACAGCAGTCAGTTTAAATTACCGTTGCAGTATGTGGGCTCTATATTTCAGCTTGAGCAATTTATTGCTTGCTTTGTTTCATGATCAATTATTTCTGCAGTATGTACCTGACGAGATGCAGCCAAATATGTCAGGCAATAAATCGTGCATGGAGCGAGCTGCAGGAGATAACACAAGAGAGCATGGTTTGGTTGAAGGCTTATGTCGTAATGAGAGATAAAGGAAGAGGAAGAAGAGGGGGAGGAGGAGGAGGAGAGGGAGGAGGAGGTGGAGAAGGAGACGGAGAAGAAGAAGTAGAAGGATAAGAAGAAGGTGACGAATAAGAAGAAGAAGAAGAAGAAGAAGAAGAAGAAGAAGAAGAAGAAGAAGAAGAAGAAGAAGAAGAAGAGAAGAGAAGAAGAAGAAGAAGAAGGAGGAGGAGGAGGAGAAGAGTATCTTCTTGTGACAATAGCTCCATCAGGGGGTATCATCTTGTGACAATAGCTCCATCACGGGTATCATCTTGTGACAATAGCTCCACCATCGGGGTATCAGTCGTGGACAATAGCTCCACCATGCGGTATGTTGTGACAATATCTCCTCAATAGAGTATCTCGTGAAGACATATACAACTAGATATCCTTGTAATGTTATAGTCAGACAGCACACATGCCAGATATGCTTATCACGTTAGATTAAGACAGTATACAAACTAGATATCTCTGTAATTTTATAGTCAGAGAGTATAAAGGCTAGATATGTTGATCACTGCAGATTACGACAAAAAGAAAACTGACATCCGTGTCATGTTAAAGTCATCCAGCAGAAACACCACCATGTCCTCACAATGGCCGGCCTTCTCTAACTACAACTCAATGAGAAAACACGGCGAGAACAACGGGCTCATTTCTCCGTGGCTCCCTGGAATAAAAACCCTATTTACCAAAATAACGACCCAACTGTGAAGATAAAGGCTGTGCTGGTCTCTCTAGCCGTAATCAATATGCCCCATTCCCCAGTGACGTCACGGACCGGCCCAGGAATGGGAATTGTCTGAATGCTGGAGATGGGAGCAATCACCGCGTTCAAATCAGTGTTCGTTTCTGTTGTTGGCCCTCCAGCCAGCAAACACGTCGTCTATAATTTTGTTTTGGGCTTTGTCCCCTCGCTTGTTGCATTCATGTGTTGATAGACAGAGATGAACAGGTTGAGGAGGCAGAGATGAAATTAGCGTTTAGTCTTGGTAAAATGGGTATTCAGAAGGTGTATAGTGGTGGCAGGAGGGTATTCAGAAGGTGTTTGGTGTTTCTGGAAATGGAAGAACAAACAGTTATCAGTACCCATAAATCTGTCCAGTGTTGAGACTGGACATAGCAGTCTTCATCAAATTATTATCATTCATTATGAAGTAAGTTGGGTTGTAATCTCTTGTCTAGCTCTGTAGTACGATGGTGTCTAGCCTGTAGTACGATGGTGACTATGCCTGTAGTACGATGGTGTCTAGCCTGTAGTACGATGGTATCTAGCCTGTTAGTACGATGGTGTCCTAGCCTGTAGTACGATGGTGTCTAGCCTGTAGTACGATGGTGTCTAGCCTGTAGTACGATGGTGTCTAGCCTGTAGTACGATGGTGTCTAGCCTGTAGTACGAAACGCACATTTTGGAATTCCTTTTCTCTAGTCATTGACTTTCCCCAAGTCTAAGTACACGTATTTGTAAGGCCCTTGGTCATGTCCTATCTCTTGATCTGTCCGACATGGGAGACTCTACCAGGAACCTCGCTGCCATTGGCATAGCTCGTGGGGTCATTGGAACACGAAAGCCTATCTGCCACTTTATGGTGGAGACACATCAAAGATGGAGACATGAGAGATGTGGGAACAGAGCCATGGACATTAGTGGAGCTGCAGCACAGCTGTAAACATGCAATGAGTAAATCAACGGACAACGAGAAGTGGAATCGGTCAGCTTTACAAGAACACAATCACGTGTGGCACTTGTCTCTTGTTATCCGGACAGTACACATTCTAGATATCCTCATCACATTAGATTAAGACAGTAATAAAATCAGATATCCTGGTCATCTTAGAGTCAGACATCACAATGATTAGATATCCTTGTCATCACAGAACCACCAGACTGTCCTTGTCATCTTAGAGCCAGACTATACACATAATATATCAACGTAAAGTAAGTGTCAGACAATACACAGACTAGACATTTTATCACATTAAGCATTGGCAAACTACTGAGCGTAATCTTGCCAAGAAATCAACAACAGCGGTAAAATGCCTGTATTGACAGCGATGTCCTGTAATAAGGATATGCGGGGGGAAAAGATTAAGACAATAAGCAAACCATAAATCCTTGTCATCCTACAGTCAGACAGTTCACAAAATATATATCCACGTAATCTTTGACCGAAGCAGTACACATGCGAGATATGTTGATCACATTAGATTAAGACGGAAAGAAAATTAGATATCCCTGTTATGATAAAGTCAGACAGCAGAAAGACCACCATGTCCTCAGATGGGCCGGCCTCCTGCATCTACAACTCAATGAGAAAACGGCGAGAACCACAGGCTCATTTCTCCCTGGCTCCCTGGAATAAAAACCCTATTTACCAAAATAACGACCAACTGTGAAGATAAAGGCCGTACTGGTCTCTCTAGCCGTAATCAATATGCCCCATTCCCCAGTGACGTCACGGACCAGTCCCAGGAGTGGCAATTGTCAGCCCATATCTGAATGCTGGAGACGCGAGCAATCAACACGCTCAAATCAGTGTTCGTTTCTGTTGTTGGCCCTCCAGCCAGCAACACGTCGTCTATAATGTTGTATTTGGCTTTGTCCTCTCGCCCTGTTGTATTTATGCGTTGATGGACAGAGATGAATGGGTTGAGGGGCAGAGATGAATGAACGTTTAGTGGTGGCAAGAGGGTGTTCAGATGGTGTTTAGTGGTGGCAAGAGGTTGTTCAGAGGTGTTTAGTGGTGCTGGAAATGGGAGAACAAACAGTCATCAGTTGCTCATAAATTCGTATGGTGTGGACAATGGATACAGGCCTTCATCAGAATCATCATCACCATCATCATATAGTCAGTTGCGTTGTACTGTCTCCTCTAGCCTGTGGCACAATACGCAATTCTTTTTCTCAGATTTGCTTTCCCTAGCCTTGGACTGAATCTACCTACAAGTACGCAGGTTTGTGTACCCCTTCATCTGGTCCCCGTGTCTTGATTTATCCGACATTCGTGACGCTTCCAGGGGTGAAATATTAGAAAAATGAAATTAGTGAAACTGCGGTAAAGCTGTAAACATCCAATGAGTAAATCAACGGACAAGGAGAAGTGGAATCGGTCAGCTTTACAAGAACGCAGTCACGTGTGACACTTGTCTCCAATTCTGGTATTTCGCTGATGTATTCACTGGACATCACAGTAAATGGAAACAATTTGAAACAACTCAATGCATTTAATTATCTGGGTGCTTTAATAACGGCAGATAGAAGATGTAATGGGGCAGTTAAATGTAGAATTTTACAAGATGAAAAATATTATTTGCAATTTCAATCAATCAATCATGTGCCATGCCGGAAAGCGTGGGGCGGTCATGACTCGCCATTTCACTCGATTACCAGAATCGTGGATCAGCTCAGTGTTCATATCTCGACCATGCCATGTGGCCAAGTCATCCAGATATTTACTTCTCGGTCTTCCCCTGGTCTGTTCCCTTCGATCTTTCCAGTTGTCACTAAGTTCTCCAATCCATTTCTTCTCATAACATGTCCAAAAAATGTTGACCCTCTACGTCTAATTTCTCTAATCAATTTACGATTTTTATTTGTCTCCTGTAGTACTTGAGGTGCCGGCTTCGTGGCTTAGAGGTTATGACTTTTCTCCGTAATCTCGTATACTCTCGTCAGTTAACGTGATGACGGTAAGAATCAGCAGTGGTTCGAATCGCATCAGTAACTTACGGGGTATGTGAGCCGGCCGCCCAGAAAGCAATGGCAAACTACTGAGCGTAATCTTGCCAAGAAATCGACATACAGCTGCAAGATGCTGGTGTTGACAGCGATGTCCTGTAAAGGATATGCAAAAAAAAAAAAAGTACTTGAGGTAATTGTTGGTTTCCTACGAAATGGTAATGGTGCCGGTCGTTCAGGAATCAATGGCAAACTACTGAATGTAAACATGTCAAGAGATCACAACAGCAAAAACCTACTGGTGTTGACTGTGACGTACTGTTAAGGATATGCAATAAACTAACTAATCGAGGTGAGGAAAAGATATCTTAAGAGCTATATTGAGCCAATCCTGATGTACGGAAGCGAATCTTGGCTGATGTATGGAAGCCAATCATGGACATTTAGCAGAAAAGAGGAATTATGTGGAAGCTGTAAAAATTCGGTTTTATAGAAAAATAATATGACCGTTGACGGATAGTAAGAGTAATGAAGATGTATTGAAAGAAGTTACCTTACAAAGATAAATGGTTAATGGCATCAGAGGAATTCAGTCAACATTCTTTGAGCGTGCCGCGAGAAGATAAAAGCTGAAGTATGTCGCCATATCGGGAACGTTGGATAGGAGGGGAGGCAAGGGGATACCAAGAGAGAGGATGCAAGACAGTTTCACATGGAACATCAGTGTCAGAAATGAGTATACGAGACAACAGACTTCTGTACAGACGTGCTCACCAAAGCCACACAGTATGAATTATCAGAAGACATTTGAAGGACAATAAACAGGCAATTAGAACACCTAATTAAGACCTAGGAAATGAACAGACACACAAGAAATGTTGAATGGTCGGGGAAACAAACACTGTCATACATAGATGTCACAGAAAGGTTGAAAATAAAACAAGAATTATGGTAATAATCACAAGAGACAAGTATAATATTTTGGCCATTTTATAAGACACTAGCTGACCCATCTTCGCCCAGCTCCTCGCGGGGATCTGTCTGTCTGTCTGTCTGTCTGTCTGTCTGTCTGTCTGTCTGTCTGTCCGTCCGTCCGTCAGTCCGTCCATCCATCTATCTATCCGTCTGCCTGCCAACCTACCTACCCCTCTCTCTATCTATCTATCTATCTATCTATCTATCTATCTATCTATCTATCTATCTATCTATCTATATATCTATCTATCTATCTATCTATCTATCTATCTATCTATCTTATCTATCTGTCTGTCTGTCTGTCTACCCGTCCGTCCGTCTCTCCCTCCGTCTATCCCTCCCTACCTCCCTCCCTGTCTGTCTGTCTACCTGTCTGTCTAATAATTTATTGGTTGCAGTTAGAAAATTTCGCTTAATGCTAGGATTAGGAGGAGGAGAAGGAGGAGGGAGAGGAGGAAGGAGGGGGAGGGGGAGGAAGGGGAGGGGAGGAGAGGGAGGAGGAGAGAGGGGGATGAGGAGAGGGGGAGGGAGGTGGAGGAGGACGTGGGGAAGAGGGGGAGAAGGAGGGGGAGGAGTATGATGGAGAGGAGGAGGAGGGGGAGGGGGAGGAGGGGAGGAGGGGAGGAGGGGAGGGAGGGGGAGGAGGGGAGGGAGGAGGAGGAGGGGAGGAGGAGGAGAAGAAGGACATGTTTAGTCAGTTTAAAATTACCGTGGTAGACAATCGATATTACTGTGCGAACATGTGTTTATTTCAGCTTGAAGGATTTATATAGTTAATTCAATTTTTTGTTGTGTGATTTCTACAGTATGTACCTGACGAGATGCAGCGAAATATGCAAGGCAATAAATCGTGCAATCTATTGTTTGTGTCTTCGTTATTCAAGCGGCATAAGCGTCGGCCGTTCAGAAAAGCCTGACAACCTTAAAGTGCATGTCCTCTGAAAGACGCGGCAATCAACCCCAGCTCCTACTGGCTGTGATTACAACGCAGTTGTCACGTCCAGTAGCTGTCATTGCTCGGCGTAACGAGAAGTCAGCATTTAAGTCCAGCTGATCGGCGAGTGGAGCGAACCCACTATGCCGTCCTCAGAATAGAAAGTTTAAGCCACCTCTCAGCCAGCCGACCTCCAATGGTAAATTACTGAACATAGAATTGCCCGGTAAATCACAAACAGAGCAGACACGGAACATCTATTTCCCCCCATAAACTCAAGAGGACAGGAGCAGACACGGAACATCTATTTCCCCCCATAAATTCAAGAGGACAGGAGCAGACACGGAACATCTTATTGTCCCCATAAACTCAAGAGGACAGGAAGCAGACACGGAACATCTATTTCCCCCCATAAACTCAGAGGACAGGAGCAGACAAGGAACATCTATTTTCCCCATAGAAAACTGAACGAGGGCATGAGCAGAAACGGAACATTTATTTTCCCCATAAACTCATGAGAGCATGAGCAGACACGGAACACCTATTTTCCCCATATACTCATGAGAGCAGGAGCAGACACGGAACATCTATTTTCCCCATATACTCAAGAGAGCAGGAGCAGACACGGAACATCTATTTCCCCATAAACTGACGAGGGCAGGAGCAGACACGGAACATCTATTTTCCCCATAGACTCAAGAGGGCAGGAGCAGACACGGAACATCTATTTTCCCCATAGACTCAAGAGGGCAGGAGCAGACACGGAACATCTATTTTCCCCATAGACTCAAGAGGGCAGGAGCAGACACGGAACATCTATTTTCCCCATAGACTCAAGAGGGCAGGAGCAGACACGGAACATCTATTTTCCCCATAGACTCAAGAGGGCAGGAGCAGACACGGAACATCTATTTTCCCCATAGACTCAAGAGGGCATGAGCAGACACGGAACATTTATTTTCCCCCATAGACTCAAGAGGGCAGGAGCAGACACGGAACATCTATTTTCCCCATAGACTCAAGAGGGCAGGAGCAGACACAGAACATCTATTTTCCCCATAGACTCAAGAGAGCAGGAACAGACACGGAACATCTATTTTCCCCATAAACTGACGAGGGCAGGAGCAGACACGGAGCATCTATATTACCCATAGACTCAAGAGGGCAGGAACAGACACGGAACATCTATTTCACCCCATATTACTCAAGAGAGCAGGAAGCAGACACGGAACATCTATATTCCTCATAGACTCAAGAGGGCAGGAACATACACGGAACATCTATTTTCCCCATAAACTGACGAGGACAGGAGCCGAACGGACACTGAGATCTATTTTCCACATAATCTCACAAGGTCGTGCAAATAAGGCATCTATTTACCCCACAAACACATCCCACTACGTCCAGCTATCATCATAGATTGTGTATTGCTGTCGTTATTACAGCCATTTCGTTCGCAAACATCAGCTATTTGTCATCCGTTGCTTGCTCAGTTTTTCTCCCAACAAAATCTGTTCCCGGGGGAGTGCAGAAATGACTGCTTTAATGGACACAGCAGAGATACATATCCAGCATGCTGTGTGCAACTGTGATTTGAGATAATTAGGCCAGTTAGATGCTTCTTGTGCCAAGAAATTATACAGGCTAGCCACAAGTTGAGCCAAGCAACTGTACAAGCTAGCCACAAGTTGAGCCAAGCAACTGTACAAGCTAGCCACATGTTGAGCCAAGCAACTGTACAAGCTAGCCACAAGTTGAGCCAGAAACTGTACAAGCTAGCCACAAGTTGAGCCAGCAACTGTACAAGCTAGCCACTAGTTTAGCCAAGCAACTGTACACGCTAACCACAAGTTGAGCCAAGCAACTCTACAAGCTTGCCACTAGTTGAGCCAAGCGACTGTACAAGCTAGCCACAAGTTGAGCCAAGCGACTGTACAAGCTAGCCACTAGTTGAGCCAAGCAACTGTACAAGCTAGCCACAAGTTGAGCCAAGCGACTGTACAAGCTAGCCACAAGTTGAGCCAAGCGACTGTACAAGCTAGCCACAAGTTGAGCCAAGCAACTGTACAAGCTAGCCACAAGTTGAGCCAAGCAACTGTACAAGCTAGCCACAAGTTGAGCCAAGCAACTGTACAAGCTAGCCACAAGTTGAGCCAAGCGACTGTACAAGCTAGCCACAAGTTGAGCCAAGCAACTGTACAAGCGTCTACCTGTCAAGATTGAAAAAGCTTGTCACTTTAAATGTAACACACTCATCTATCAATATAGATTGCAGGACTTGCCCATTGTCTGATCCCCTCCGATCTCATCTATGGACGGTTTCCACATCTTCCTTGGTTCTGCAGCACAAACCTCTGTTACGTTTGCTTGTGTCTCATGCCCCTCTGCTATAAGCTCACCCTGAGACACTGGAGACAACCTCATCCCCCACTGCCAATTCTTTGCCGCCAGGTTTAAAAAAAAAATGTTTGTTGACCCTGTGGGATCGATCATAGTGGCTGCAAAAACTCAAGCCTGGTGACCCCTATATATCCATGCTCTTTATGTAAGGAACCCAAAGAGAGTTTATGTCCTGACATACTCAAAGCCTCCACTTGTCTTTCTCACTTGTTAAAAAATTAGTTGTATCCTTTACACGACGTCGCAATGAACCTCATAATTATTTCGCTGTCTGTGGTTTACCAGACAGTTTTTAACGTTCAGTGGTTTGCCGTTGCTTTCTGAACGACCGATGCTCAAACGATCGAAATCAGCGTAAGACGATCTGCTGCTAAATCGCATACGGTTGATTTCGAACCTTGCGCAGGGTATTTCGGGAATTTGTGAACTGCGTTCACTACCTCTAGGCCACGGCGTCTTCTGATCTGTACCTGGTTTGATTTATACACCAGGACAGAACCAGGCAGATGATCATGTCCATCACCTGCACACACGTGATATAGAGTATCTGGAGAGAAAGAGAGAAGAGGGAGGGAGAGTATAGGGAGGGGGGTAGGTGAGAGAGAGAGAAGAGGACAGAGTGGGAAGATGGGGAGAGAGAATAGCGAGAGATCATAGGGAGGGAGATAGACTAGGGAGAGAGAGAATAGAGAGAGAGAGAGAGAATAGGGAGATGGAGAATGGTGAGACGGAGAATATGGAGAGAGAGAAAATAGAGAGATAAAGAATATGGAGACAGTGTAGGGAGAGAGTTTGGAGAGATAGAATAAGAATAGAGAATATGGACAGAGAGAGAGAGAGAGAGAGAGAGAGAGAGAGAGAGAGAGAGAGAGAGAGAGAGAGAGAGATAGATAGATAGAGAGAGAGAGAGAGAGAGAGAGAGCATAGGGGGAGAACGAATAAGGAGAGAGAATGGGGGAAGGGGAAGAACAGGGCGAGAGATACTTCGGAGAGGCAACTCTCTCTATCCTCACTGACACACACACACACACTCACACACACACACACGCACACACAGACACACACACAGACACACACACACACACAGACACACACACAGACACAGACACACACACACACACACACACACACACACACCGATGCAGCTTGCTCGCCTCCATCTCCATTCGTCCCGTCCTCATCTATGGAATACATTCTAGGTACTTGAACTTTTTCCACTGTGCTCGGCTCAAGCCCACTTATTGCGATGCCTCCATTGATTTATCATTTATTATTTGTCATTATCTGATGGTTGTAGTTCGTTTTCTTTTCCGATGATTTGCCAATCATATTTTCTCTCTTGGTGCTCAATCAGGCAAACCTTCTCGTGATTCTGGTTCCCCTGTAGCAAGGTGGTCATTATCATTATCTTTATCTACCTCTTTATCATCATCTTCCTCTTCTTCTTATTGATTATCATCATCATCATCATCTTCCTCTTCTTCTTATTGATTATCATCATCCTCTTCCTCCGCCTCTTCTTCTTTCTCTTCTTTTCTTGTTCTTGTTCTTATTCTTTCTCTTCTTCTTTCTCCCCCTCTTTCTGTTCTTGTTCTTCTTCCTCTTCTCTTTCTTTCTCCTCCTTTTCCTGTTCTTCTTCTTTCTCCCCCCCTTCTTGTTCTTTCCCTTCTTCTTTCTCCTCCTCTTCTTGTTCTTTCCCTTCTTCTTTCTCCTCCTCTTCTTGTTCTTTCCCTTCTTCTTTCTCCTCCTCTTCTTGTTCTTGTTCTTTCCCTTCTTCTTTCTCCTCCTCTTCTTGTTCTTGTTCTAATTCTTCCTCCTCCACATCTACTTCCTCCACTTTCTCTTATTGTTATTCTCCTGCTCCTTCTTCTACGTTTATTCACACGACAAAATGAATAAATTCAAAGAAAGCAGCAGCCAACTGAAGCTTGTTGACATTACCATTAAGTGTATCCTCAAATGAAGCGGATGTAGGCTAAAATACTTCTCTCTGTTCTGCAAAAAAAGAACACTCCTGGCAACAAATGTTTGGCGTCAATTTTCGAGTCCCACAGTGACATTCATCAGTATCTCCTATCTGTTGTTTATGAAACAAAGTCTGGTACCTGTGTCAGCCTAGTCCAAAAGCTTGGCTGACTCCTTGATGATCACGGGTCCCAATTTGCACAGAGGCAATTTTCTAGTACAATACGACCAGTACACTCAAAGGCGTGTAAAATTGTCCTTAATGTTACTATTTTGTAAGGCTGGGTCTACTGTTTTGTAAGGCTGGGTCTATTATGTTGTAAGGCTGGGTCTACTTGGGAACATATGTCATTATTTTGTAAGGCTGGGTCTACTATTTTGTAAGGCTGGGTCTACTATTTTGTAAGGCTGTGTCTACTATTTTGTAAAGCTGGATCTCCTTGGGAACACATGTTATTATTAATTTAAATCCCGCCTCCAGGGGGTTTCCGACCCTTGATCACCCGTGGCTAGACCCTCGTGTGCCCCACCTGTAGCCAGGCGCTTGTGTTCAGGATCGATGGCCGTGGGTTCGAATATGCATGTACAAATGTTACGGTCATTATTCTGCTTATTGTAAACGTCACATATACTAGATCACGACTCTATGAGGAAGGTGACAAATTTCTGTCTTCACCGTATGTCCATCTGGAACTGGCAGGCATGGTATGAGTTACATCTTAATGTGTTGGAGCAGACGGGCTGTGTCTAGACGGACAGGGCTGTCTATCTTTGGTAGACAGAACTGCCTATCTATATTAGACAGGGCCGCGTGGCTATATCAGGCAGGGATGAGTGTCTGTATCGGGCAGGGATGAGTGTCTATTTCAGACAGGGATGAGTGTCTATATCAGACAGGGATGGGTGTCTATATCAGGCAGGGATGAGTTTTTATATCAGGCAGGGATGAGTGTCTATATCAAGCAGGGATGCATGTCTATATCAGGTAGGGATGGGTGTCTATATCAGGCAGGGATGAGTGTCTATATCAGGCAGGGATGCGTGTCTATATCAGACAAGGATGGGTGTCTATATCAGGCAGGGATGAGTTTTTATATCAGGCAGGGATGAGTGTCTATATCAGGCAGGGATGAGTGTCTGTATCGGGCAGGGATGATTGTCTATATCAGACAGGGATGAGTGTCTATATCAGACAAGGATGGGTGTCTATATCAGGCAGGGATGAGTTTTTATATCAGGCAGGGACGAGTGTCTATATCAAGCAGGGATGCATGTCTATATCAGGTAGGGATGGGTGTCTATATCAAGCAGGGATGCATGTCTATATCAGGCAGGGATGCGTGTCTATATCAGGCCAGGCAGGGATGAGTGTCTATATCAGGCAGGGATGCGTGTCTATATCAGGCCAGGCAGGGATGAGTGTCTATATCAGGCAAGGATGTGCGTCTATATCAGGCAGGGATGAGTGTCTATATCAGGCGGGGATGAGTGTCTATATCTTGCAGAGATGAGTGTGAATATCATGTAGGGATGAGTGTCAATATCAGACAGGGATGAGTGTCTATATCAGACAGGGATGAGTGCCTATATCAGGCGGGGATGAGTGTCCATATCAGACAGGGATGAGTGTCTATATCAGACAGGGATGAGTGTCTATATCAGACAGGGATGAGTGTCTATATCAGACAGGGATGAGTGTCTATATCAGGCAGGGATGAGTGTCTATATCAGGCAGGGATGAGTGTCTATATCAGACAGGGATGAGTGTCTATATCAGGCAGGAATGAGTGTCTATATCAGGCAGGGATGAGTGTCTATATCAGGCAGGGATGAGTGTCTATATCAGGCAGGGATGAGTGTTTATATCAGTCAGGGATGAGTGTTTATATCAGGCAGGGATGAGTGTCTATATCAGGCAGGGATGAGTGTCTATATCAGGCAGGGATGAGTGTCTATATCAGGCAGGGATGAGTGTTTATATCAGGCAGGGATGAGATTTTATATCAGGCAGGAATGAGTGTCTATATCAAGCAGGGATGAGTGTCTATATCAGGCAGGGATGAGTGTCTATATCAGGCAGGGATGAGTGTCTATATCAAGCAGGGATGAGTGTCTATATCAGGCAGGGATGAGTGTCTATATCAGTCAGGGATGAGTGTTTATATCAGGCAGGGATGAGTGTCTATATCAGGCAGGGATGAGTGTCTATATCAAGCAGGGATGAGTGTCTATATCAGGCAGGGATGAATGTCTATATCAGGCAGGGATGAGTTTTTATATCAGGCAGGGATGAGTGTCTATATCAGACAGGGATGAGTGTCTATATCAGGCAGGGATGAGTGTCTATATCAGGCAGGGATGAGTGTCTATATCAGGCAGGGATGAGTTTTTATATCAGGCAGGGATGAGTGTCTATATCAGACAGGGATGAGTGTCTATATCAGGCAGGGATGAGTGTCTATATCAGTCAGGGATGAGTGTTTATATCAGGCAGGGATGACTGTTTATATCAGGCAGGATTGTGTCTATATAAAGCATGACTGTGTCTATATCTAACAGTGTTGCGTGTCTATAATAAAAACAATGTGCCTATATAAGACAGAACAGTGTGACTATAAAAGACACAGTTATGTGTCTATACGAGACAATATGAATAAACTTAGTGGAATTGCTGTAAGGCTATGGAAACTTAAACAATATGAAATGACACGAAGTAATGCAGCTTAACGGAAGACATCGGACGTTGAGGCGACATGCCTTCAACAGCAAACAAACACAAAACACAACATATAAACACGGGGAAGACACTACAGTGACTGCATTAAGGTATAATAACAGAATGAGAAGAATGGAAAGATTTAAAAAAGGAGAATGAAAAGAAAAAATTTTTTTTTTTTAATTTCTACTTATCTCAGAATCCTAGGCTCCTCTACATAATATGGTTGATTTTCTATAGAAGATATGCTTGCTTCTCTACAGAAAATATTTCTTCTTGTCTGCAGAATATATTTCTCCTTGTCTACAGAAGATATTTCTCCTTGTCTATAGAAGATATGTCTCCTTGTCTACAGAAGATATTTCTCATTGTCTACAGAAGATATTTCTCATTGTCTACAGAAGATATGTCTGCATGTCTATAGAAGATATGGATGCTTGGCTATAGAAGATATGTCTGCATATCTATAGAAGATATGGCTGCTTGTCTACAGAAGATATGGATGCTTGGCTATAGAAGATATGTCTGCATATCTATAGAAGATATGGATGCTTGGCTATTGTGACATAATGTCCCAGTTTACTCCAGCTTGCAACCGATTATAAATATCTTTTCCAAGAAAGGAGAATTTCACGTGTGAGAGACTGGCAATTCCTTTTATGGTAACGAATGCCAGCGCTCAGATAGAGGCGAGGAATGTGCCAGTAGCTGGAAATAGCAGGGAATAGTTTGGTAAAACTCCCAGGCGGGACCAGACATAGTCACTTGAGTCTGGGCCAGCCACCGATTAGGATGTGATTCGTACAGGGAGCTGGTATAGGCCCCTTTGTGGGCCAATTTTTGCCTCTATGTTGCATTGGTGAGCATACATATGTTTTTTTTTAATGATAAGATTTGTGTTAGATATTTAATACAATCTTTGTTTGATATTAGAAGTAATACTACATGTCATGTATGTATTTTGGGCGGAGTTTTCTACGGCCCCGTTACTTCTGTAAGGACGACAGCCTGAGACTTTAACGTCTATACCACTGTCCTATATTCCTATGCTTACAATTCTTATCATGCTATGATTACTGATTCATCTTCTTTTGAAGACTTTGATGTCTCTGTAAATGCTGTACCGTTTCTGCAGAGTTCAATCTATCTTCACTTTTGGTTCACTCTCATCTAGGGAAGAGCCTATCTTTACCGGACTCTTGGTAAAGTATTCAGGTGTTACATAATGCCTTTGGTAAAGATTCAGATCTTGTACGCATATATATATCTTGTGTGTGTGAATCTTTACTTTATCTGTGTACAGAATATGCCGGGGACGGAACGTATATCTTCTGTGTATGACAGCCTGGGGACACCGTTAGATAAGACACCCCATTGCTTTTGTCGGATTTGGTGGATCCGGTATGTCGTTGGCTCAATTATATTTATGAGAACGGTTCACATACCTAAATACTCATTTTTACCTGCCGTAAATCGTGCAGTGTGCTTGCCAAAATAACAAGACATTGGAGCCAATATTTACAAAACCCCGACCTAAGTCACACCCTGGTCATGTTCTATAACAGATTGTTGTACTCCCATATAGAGGAGTGTTTGTATGTGGGAGAATATATCTCCATTTGGTATCTGTGATGTCCTGTTCGTTGTATAGGTAGAAGAGTGAGGTTGGTAGAGTGTTCAGATTACCGGCCCACCTTCCCGCCAAATAGACCCATACGTTACCGACCCACAGGTGATACCACTTCATGATATGGGGATTGTCCTCTACCTATATGTCTAATTGTTGTCTCTGTGAGTCTTATGAACCTGCATAATAAGCTAGAATACTCACGGCTTGACATTTTTGATTTGCAGACAATTGAGGCAAAGGGCGTGGGACATCTTGGTTGGATCTTGGCTGATTTTAGCTGAGCCAACAACTATTGGCTTTAATAGGCAGAGTATGCGCCACTCAGTACTTATGGACCTCGGCATTCTTTCCAAGAATCGGAGGCGGGGGAAGTAATCCCCTATTTTTCTTCTAGCAACAGAGAGAAACTCCGTACGGAGTTATCTCCTTTTTTGGGTTTGGCCACTCTGGTACCAGCCTGTATTGAAAAGCGTCTACTACTCATCACTGGCGTCTGACGAGAGATGACACGTATATTCTTCCTGTAATATCCGGGAAGTTATAGTCTTCAACGGCTTACAGACAGGATGTTACTCTCGATGTGAAGCAGTCATATGCAATGGAGTGAACTATGAAACCAGTCCGGATCCTCTTGTTTGCTACAATGTCCCACTGCGATATTGTGGATGCATCTTTTCCTTTGGACGAAGTATGTTACCCATTTATTTTACGGGAGGCCGCCTAACGATGTTCAGCCAGCTATGACCCCAACGTATAGAGAGTTCTTCGTTCGCTGGAGACCCCAGCGACTTTGTTGAGAGTCTGTGCTTTATTCGTTCCAGAATGTTGGGAGAGGGGCTTCTTATTCTTCCTGGTGAATCATGGAAGTTATAGGTCTGCCAAAGTCACGGATGGGATGGTACTTTCCTTATGAGTGGTCATCATAATTTGACTTAGATATGAACCCAGATACGTTGCCCTGGTTTGTTTAAATGTCGTACTGAGACATTTGAGATTTCGTCTTTGTCAACGATGAAGCATGCAAGTCTTACAATCTTCGGGAGATCGCCTAGAGAGGTTCAACTAGCTATGACCCATGCTCAGGGAGAGTCCTTCCTTCACCAACAACCCCAGTACGTCGTTGAGAGTCCGTGCTTCCACTTTTCCCGAATGATGGACATTAATACCCAGGGGTGAAATCCCTATTTTGTGCAGACATATTTTCCTCTCAAGACCAATGCCAGATCGAGTAGTCCAGGGTTCAAGTCACACCATCATCATTTTTATCGAAGGGACAATTGCAGACAGTTCCTTTTGTTGGTCAATTATGACTGTATGTTATCAACGTCAATGAGCCGTATCCCCATTACCGTGTTCAGTATCCAGAGAACCTTGGTTTTTCTCAGTGGCACATTGTGGTGTTTGGTCACGTTAGGATGGGAGGAGCCCATCTATTTCAGCGGTCGAATCAGAAGAGGATTTAGGGTAGAACAATAGAAGTGTCGTCATAGAACTGTTGTTGTGGTAGAAGGAAGACAGTTGTAGAGAAGCCCAGTGTGGAGTGAATCTACATTTTCTTGATTTATAAGATTGGTGTCTTCAAGAACGTAGTTACAACAAGGACCCAATAAACAGTCAGATCCCTGATCTATGATTGGTTTTTAGGTGCAGGGCAGAGAAGAGGAGGAGGGAGTTGTTAAATTAGAATTGAATACATTATTTGAGAATGTATTTTTTGTTTGATGTTTTGATAGATTGTAATGGAGACAGAGTCTTGTACTTCCAGATTATGAGAGTCTGGCAATAAACATATATGTTCGCCAGGAGAGTTTTCATTATCTAGTGACCAGTGTAACACTGTTTGTTGTTGTAGAGAACTGTGCTACTGTGTTTGTATATGTGCAGAGAATCCAGTGGGAGGTCGACCAACACACAGTCTCAGATATTTTATCCAAGGATAACAACTTGATAGAGATCTGTGGTTAAGTGA
This sequence comes from Cepaea nemoralis, assembly GCA_014155875.1. Taxonomy (NCBI): domain Eukaryota; kingdom Metazoa; phylum Mollusca; class Gastropoda; order Stylommatophora; family Helicidae; genus Cepaea; species Cepaea nemoralis. The sequence continues at coordinate 208,010 of JACEFZ010024373.1, read as the reverse complement.
CCTATTCTCTGTTTTATTCTTCAGGAAGGTAGTTTATCTTGTAACGTGGGTGGTGTCTATCCGACCATAACCCCATTCTTACTTCAATAGAGCCAATAACGACTCTATTCCTGGAGTCTTTGTAGGAAATATACTGTCTCGATCAACTGCCTTTATGCGGCGAACCTGATGGACCTATTGATTATTACCCCTAGACACAATCTCAGTCCATTTCATATGGTATTCTCATTTATTATCCCACAGCTATAGAAGATATGTCTGCATGTCTATAGAAGATATGGATGCTTGTCTATAGAAGATATGTTTGCATATCTATAGAAGATATGGATGCTTGTCTATAGAAGATATGTCTGCATATCTATAGAAGATATGGATGCTTGGCTATAGAAGATATGTCTGCATATCTATAGAAGATATGGATGCTTGGCTATAGAAGATATGTCTGCATGTCTATAGAAGATATGGATGCTTGGCTATAGAAGATATGGATGCTTGGCTATAGAAGATATGGATGCTTGGCTATAGAAGATATGGATGCTTGGCTATAGAAGATATGTCTGCATGTCTATAGAAGATATGGATGCTTGGCTATAGAAGATATGTCTGCATGTCTATAGAAGATATGGATGCTTGGCTATAGAAGATATGTCTGCATGTCTATAGAAGATATGGATGCTTGTCTATAGAAGATATGGATGCATGTCTATAGAAGATATGGATGCATGTCTATAGAAGATATGGATGCTTGTCTATAGAAGATATGGATGCATGTCTATAGAAGATATGGATGCATGTCTATAGAAGATATGTCTGCATATCTATAGAAGATATTGATGCTTGTCTATAGAAGATATGTCTGCATATCTATACAAGATATATCTGCATATCTATAGAAGATATGTCTGCATGTCTATAGAAGATATGGATGCTTGGCTATAGAAGATATGTCTGCATGTCTATAGAAGATATGGATGCTTGGCTATAGAAGATATGTCTGCTTGGCTATAGAAGATATGGATGCTTGGCTATAGAAGATATGTCTGCATGTCTATAGAAGATATGGATGCTTGGCTATAGAAGATATGTCTGCTTGGCTATAGAAGATATGGATGCTTGGCTATAGAAGATATGGATGCTTGGCTATAGAAGATATGGATGCTTGGCTATAGAAGATATGGATGCTTGTCTATAGAAGATATGTCTGCATGTCTATAGAAGATATGGATGCTTGGCTATAGAAGATATGGATGCTTGGCTATAGAAGATATGGATGCATGTCTATAGAAGATATGGCTCCATGCCTATAAAAGATATGGATGCTTGTCTATAGAAGATATGTCTGCATATCTATACAAGATATATCTGCATATCTATAGAAGATATGTCTGCATATCTATAGAAGATATGGATGCTTGTCTATAGAAGATATGGATGCATGTCTATAGAAGATATGTCTGCATATCTATAGAAGATATGGATGCTTGTCTATAGAAGATATGTCTGCATATCTATAGAAGATATGGATGCTTGTCTATAGAAGATATGTCTGCATATCTATACAAGATATATCTGCATATCTATAGAAGATATGTCTGCATATCTATAGAAGATATGTCTGCATGTCTATAGAAGATATGGATGCTTGGTATAGAAGATATTTCTGCATATCTATAGAAGATATGGCTGCATGTCTACGGAATATATGGATGCTTGTATATAGAATACATGGCTGCCCTACTGTGTCTCCTCCCCCATCCCCGTGTCTCCCCATCCTGTGTCTCCCTCTCTCGTGTCTCCCCATCACGTGCCTCCCATCCTGTGTTTCCCCCTCTCGTGTCTCCCCATCCTGTGTCTCCCCATCCTGTGTCTCCCCATCCTGTAACTCCCCATCTTGTGTCTCCCCCTCTCGTGTCTCCCCATCCCGTGTTTCCCCATCCTGTCTCCCCATCTTGTGTCTCCCCATCCTGCGTGTCTATAGAAGATGTGACTGATTCTCTATAGAATAAATGTCTGATTCTCTATAGAAGATATGGCTGATTCTCTATAGAAGAAATGTCTGATTCTCTATAGAAGATATGGCTGATTCTCTATAGAAAATATGACTGATTCTCTATAGAACAGAAGATATGACTCACTCCATATAGAAGGCTGGACAGCGTGTCTATAACAGACCGGGTAGTGTGTCTTTAACAGACCTGGTTTTGTGTCTTTAACAGACTGGATGTTGTGTCTGTAACAATCAGAGTTCTGTGTCTATAACAGAAATGATTGTCTATAAACGGCTACAACAAACGCGGTTGCGTGACCACCAGGCAGACTGTTTTGCATATTTATAGCGGGCAGATCTGCCTATTTATAAAGAACAGCGCTGCTTATGTATAGCAGACAGGGCGGGAAGTCTAGAGCAGGACAGGGTCAAATAACCAGGACAAGCCGAGCTACAACGGCTGCGCTAAACGGCTGTTCAGACAAAACACGCGCATGTCGCGACTGTCTGACAGCTTTACCCGTACCCAATATACTGCTGACTTGAGACATATACATTTGTGCACAGCTGGAGATACAGAGAGAGGAGAGGGGGAGAGGGAGAGGGGAGAGAGGAGAGGGAGGGGAGGCACAGAAACAGACATACAGAGTTAGACAGACAGAGACGAGACGCGCGCACACACACATACAGAGAGAGAGAGAGAGAGAGAGAGAGAGTAAGAGAGAGAGACGGAGATAAACAGAGAGAGACATACACAGACAGAGGTAGAGACAGAAAGACATAACATACAGACAGACGAGACAGAGTCATGCAGATAGGCATAGATGGAGAAAAACACAAAGACAGAGAACGTGAAAAACAGAAACAGACAGACAGAGAGTGACAAAGACAGGGACAGAGAGCGTAAAAGGCGGAGACAGGCAGATAGAGAGAATGAAGAGATACAGAGAGAGACAGACAGAGAGCCAGCGAGAGAGACAGAAGACAGACAGAGAAATAGGAAAATAGAGAGAGAGAGAGAGAGAGAGAGAGAGAGACGGACAGACAGACAGACAAGACAGACAGACAGACAGACAGACAGACAGACAGACAGACAGACAGACAGACAGACAGACAGACAGACAGACAGACAGACAGACAGACAGACAGACAGACAGACAGAAATAGAATCAGCGAGCAAGAGCACCGCCGCTAAATTTTTCACTTCATGAAGAATTTGCATGATTGTTCTTAAACTGAAATTCATGGGCACTCGTGTTGGAAGCTGGAAAGTGACATGTCAATTTCAATACGTGCAGATACAAGCCTCTAGCACGAATCATGCTGGCAGACTGCACGATTCAAAATGGAGGCCATATTGATTTCAGAAGTGACATTTTTTTTTGGCATGACGTCACGGCCCGGCTATGTACATCGTACCTGGCTGTCAGTAACGGCGGGAAAAGAACTGGAACAGAACAAGAACGAATGCAGAACCAGATGAAGAACAAATCATATACCCGAGTGTGGGTTTATGTCACAGATATTGTCATAATGACAGGTTTGTGGTGGAGAAATAACAGGCCGAGAAGCTGGGGTATTGATGTGATATATATAGTGTTGTGTGGGACAGGTTGTCAGATCAGAGAGCCATGAGTATCGTATTTCTTACAGGAGGGCAGCATGGTTGAATGCATACGAGCGCTCGTTCTTAAACTTCCGCTGTGCTGATGCATAGGTAGCGGGTTCAACCCCTTCACCGGCCACTTGGACTACAATGTTGACTTCTCGTCCTTGACTTGGCACGTAAATTACAACTACCTCAAAAGTCGGAGTGGATTCTCGGGAATGCGAGGGGCACTGGTAATAGGGAAAGCTAATCCACACGCAAAGATCATTCCGGCGCACTCCTTAGTTGTAGCACGTGTATGGACTACGTTTAAGCCCAAAGCGACCGAACGGATATGTATCTGGAGAGAAAGGGACGTTTTCCAATGGCTTTATTACAAAAGCATGAAAGAAACATTAACAGGTGTGGTAGAATTAAACAAAGCATTCATTTTGAATGAATTATGCACCATGGGTTGGTCAGAAGAAGTCGCCGTAGGCATTCAGACAAGCACTCCATTGCTTAGGTAGGCGGCGAATGCCGTCCACACAAAAAAGGATTTTGGTTGCTCACTGAACCAAGTGTTTACCGCGTTCATTACGTCTGCATCTGTGTGAAATCGTTGCCCCATGAGAGCTTTGTTTAAGATCCGAACAAATGAAAATCACATGGTCAGAAATCAGGACTATACGCTGGATGTTGCAGAATTTCCCACTTCTTCCTTGCTAATGCGTCCTGCACAATCTTTGCGGCATGCGGACGAGCATTATCGTGCAACAAAATCACACCGTGAGAAAGCATGCCGGGTCGTTTATTCTCGATGGCTTTTTGCAGCTTGTCTTGTGTTTGCAAGTAGTGGGTAGATTTGATGTTGACACCAGGTTTTTTAAAGTCGGTCAACAATAGCCCTTCGTGGTTAAAAAAAAATGCGCTCAGCATAACCTTACCAGCGGAAACCTTTAACTTAAATTTTTTGGCTTTTGGTGATCCAGCATGCTTCTATTGCATGCTCTCTCTTTTGCTGCTCGGCTCAAAGTGGTGACACCATGATTCATCGCCTGCCACTATGCGAAAGAGAAATGCATCACCCTCCACTCTGTAACGCAGAAAGTGGTTCAAACACCATCCCATGCGTTCCTCTTTTTGGTGGTCGGTCAACATCCGTTGTACCAACTGTGAACACACCTTCCGATATTGCAGTTTTTTACGAACGACCTTTTCAATTGTCCCAATTGAGACATCAAATTCTTTCGCTAGTGAACGTATGGTCACGTTATGATTACGTATGCATACAACGGTTCATCTGTACTGCTGCATCAATTTTGGCGATGGTTTTTTCTGTTGCAACAATATGCGCTTGACCTGGCCGTCGAAGATCTGTCGTGACCTGACGTTCCTTTCCGAAACATTCGAGCCCTAGTCTGTCACTGTTGTCTTCGACACACATTTGTTACCATGCACTGCCTGCATTCTTCGATGATTGTCCACTGGTCGATATCCTTCAAATGAAAGAAACTGAATCACTGCTCCTTTGAGCTTCTTTGGACGGATTTTGGATCAACCCGGCCATTTTATCAACGGTCAGAAACAGAACCTATGCATCATGGGACGATAAGCACGTGCTCTTTTATTCATTGGTCAGTACTTATCACATGACTATGACATGATCATATTCAACGTACGCAATTACGCGCGTTACGGCACTAACGGATTTCATATGAACGCCCCTTATATGATGACAACTTGAAACCAGTTTGTTTTTATACATACATTGTCCCTTTACTTCTCAACATAATTTCCACCAACATTGATGCACTTATGCCATCGTGTTATCAGTCCTCTCAAATCGGCTGCATAGAACTGCGTGCTCTGTTTTCTAAAACACGTTTTCACTTCACATTCAACTTCGGCGTCATTCGCGTCCTTGAGAACATTTTTCTACCCAGCTATGCGCCACTTTGCGGGACAAACATTTGTCAGCATAAACAGGAAGCATTTCATTATGAATGTCCTTTGCACGTTGCTGTTTGGCTGTACACTCTGTAAGTACAGTCGCCATTTTGTTCATGCGATGCGCATGGGTATGAGATACCTAGATACCGCCACCTGACGAACGGGAATATAAAGTTCGATGTTGCTGTCACCTAATGACACCTATAGAAAACACCAACTACATTTACCTGCCATCCCACATAATTGTGTGACTTACTTATTGACTCGCCCTCGTATATGGTAGCCTGTGTCTGAATTCTTGTGTACCCCCCCCCCCCCCCTCTTCTTTGTTGATGACTGTGCAGTCTTGGCTGTATATACACAGTTTATGCCATTTTCAGTTTTTTTTATTGTTGATTGTGATCTTTGGTTGGCATCTAGTATTCATTCATTCATTCATTCACTAGCACCTTGCCGCCCTGACAGACGATAGTTTGTTACAATGTGCTTCCATGTTCAGATCATGTAGAATGTCCGTATTTGTCTTCTGTGTTCAGATCATGTAAAATGTCCGTATTTGTCTTCCATGTTCAGATCTTGTAGAATGTCAGTATTTGTCTTGTGTATAGATCATGTAGAATGTCAGTATTTGTCTTGTGTATAGATCATGTAGAATGTCCGTATTTGTCTTGTGTATAGATCATGTAGAATGTCTGTATTTGTCTTCTGTGTTCAGATCATGTAGAATGTCCGTATTTGTCTTCCGTGTTCAGATCTTGTAGAATGTCCGTATTTGTCTTCCGTGTTCAGATCTGGTAGAATGTCCGTATTTGTCTTCCATGTTCAGATCTGGTAGAATGTCCGTATTTGTCTTCCATGTTCAAATCTTGTAGAATGTCAGTATTTGTCTTCCATGTTCAGATCTTGTAGAATGTCCGTATTTGTCTTCCATGTTCAGATCTGGTAGAATGTCCGTATTTGTCTTCCATGTTCAGATCATGTAGAATGTCCGTATTTGTCTTCCATGTTCAAATCTTGTAGAATGTCAGTATTTGTCTTCCATGTTCAGATCTTGTGGAATGTCCGTATTTGTCTTCCATGTTCAGATCTGGTAGAATGTCCGTATTTGTCTTCCATGTTCAGATATGGTAGAATGTCCGTATTTGTCTTCCATGTTCAGATCATGTAGAATGTCCGCATTTCTCTTCTGTGATCAGATCATGTAGAATGTCCGTATTTGTCTTCCATGTTAAGATCTGGTAGGATGTCCGTATTTGTCTTCCATGTTCAGATCTGGTAGAATGTCCGTATTTGTCTTCCATGTTCAGATCTGGTAGAATGTCCGTATTTGTCTTCCATGTTCAGATCTGGTAGAATGTCCGTATTTGTCTTCCATGTTCAAATCTTGTAGAATGTCAGTATTTGTCTTCCATGTTCAGATCTTGTGGAATGTCCGTATTTGTCTTCCATGTTCAGATCTGGTAGAATGTCCGTATTTGTCTTCCATGTTCAGATATGGTAGAATGTCCGTATTTGTCTTCAATGTTCAGATCATGTAGAATGTCCGCATTTCTCTTCTGTGATCAGATCATGTAGAATGTCCGTATTTGTCTTCCATGTTCAGATCTGGTAGAATGTCCGTATTTGTCTTCCATGTTCAGATCTGGTAGAATGTCCGTATTTGTCTTCCATGTTCAGATCTGGTAGAATGCCTGTATTTGTCTTCTGTGTTCAGATCATGTAGAATGTCCGTATTTGTCTTCCATGTTCAGATCTTGTAGAATGTCCGTATTTGTCTTCCATGTTAAGATCTTGTAGAATGTCCGCATTTCTCTTCTGTGTTCAGATCTGGTAGAATGTCCTTATTTGTCTCCCATGTTCAGATCTTGTAGAATGTCCGCATTTCTCTTCTGTGTTCAGATCATGTAAAATGTCCGTATTTGTCTTCCATGTTCAGATCATGTAGAATGTCCGTATTTGTCTTCTGTGTTCAGATCTTGTAGAATGTCCGCATTTCTCTTCTGTGTTCAGATCATGTAGAATGTCCGTATTTGTCTTCCATGTTCAGATCTTGTAGAATGTCCGTATTTCTCTTCTTTGTTCAGATCATGTAGAATGTCCGTATTTGTCTTCTATGTTCACATCATGTAAAATGTCCGTATTTGTCTTCCGTGTTCAGATCATGTAGAATGTCCGTATTTGTCTTCCATGTTCAGATCTGGTAGAATGTCCGCATTTGTCTTTCATGTTCAGATCTGGTAGAATGTCAGTATTTGTCTTCCACTTGATCCACAATGTTTACAAACTGTTCTATAACATTTAAGCTCAAAGGCCCATATTTTCTTCTCTGGTGATTACAAAATGGTCCATGAGTCACGCCCACACATTGTGGCAGGCAAGGAACATGCTTTCACAAATATTACTTTAACTGGCCTGCTGGTCTTGTGTCAGAGGCGTGAACACTGTTTTAACCTCACCATGGCTATTGCCAGCTTGTGTCTGAATGCTTGTCAACATACCCCACGGTTGTTGATTGTGGATCCCAGGTGTTCACAGTCTGTGACATTTTCAGTTTCCTCATTGGTGATGGTGATCTTTGGTTGGCATCAGGTTTTGTCCGTGAACACCAGTTTTGTTCAGAACAAGATTTGATTCGTCAATGTGTCTGTTTGACAGACGGGATCTAACCTCTTGGCATCACGTGAGTGGAAGACCGTGTCATCTGCATATCCTCTTCTTTTCTCCGTAATGTTTGTTCTGGATGAAATGCGTTGTGACTGTTTACAGCAGAGCTGCGATATTTGCGCCTTTCGCCCTACACATCTGACGTCTTCGGGCGTTTGATGACCGAGTTGACCTTCCCGGGTGTTTCGTAGCATAGGACGTTCCAAGCTCTTGGTGTTGTGGTGCCACCTTCATCCTTCCATTTACAGGAGGCGCCCCAGCTGGAACGTTTAGGACAGCCGGACGCCTGCATGTGGGCCCTCAAGAGAAGGGAGGGGCAGAACGTAGGCATTTCCCGCCATCCAAGGAAGTTTCCATAATTGCAGAAAAGGCATATAGCGCTCTGGTACTAGGCTCACCCAAGGAATCGTCACTCCTGCCCATGGCCGCTTAGCCTTACTTCCGTGACAAGTTGCTCCTCCGGAAACCAGAAGGACATAGTCTGTAGATGACGCCCACACAGTGAACTAAGACTTTCACGTCATGGGTTCGCTAGCCCAGCAACATTCCTTTTCGTAACCATTGGGAAACTTTAACCACAACTGATGACGCCCACACAATGAGCTTTCGATTCGGACTTTCCACTTAATGGAATCGCTAGCTAAGCATGATTTCATTTCGTAGCCACTGGGACGCTTTTGCAAACGACATTCCTATGGCATGTGTCGTGGTAGACAATGGACATGGCTCTTTCTTGTACGCCTTCAGATGTCATCCTGTTAAAGAAAGCAGCAGTTAACTTGAGCTTGTTGACATCTCCATAAGCTCTTAGAGTATATCCTCACACGAAGCGGGTGTAAGCCAAAATAATTGTCTATGTTCTGCATATATTTGGATAACGAAGACACAAACCATAAATTGTACGATTTATTGCCTGGGATATTTCGCTGCATCTCGTCAGGCACATACTGCAGAAGTCACACAACGTAGAGTAAAATAACTAGATACATCTTTCAAGCTGTGCAAACAGAAAAATATGATAGTCCATTTAAAATTACCATGGTAAACAATTGATATTACTGTGCGAACATATGTATATTTCAACTTAAAAGATGAATCTAGTTATTTTACTCTATGCTGTGTGACTTCTGCAGTATGTACCCGATGAGATGCAGCGAAATATGCCAGGCAATAAATCGTACAGTTTATTGTTTGTGTCTTCGTTATTCAGATTCACTACGGGAAAACATTGTTTTGATATACCGTATACCCCTGCAGCGAATGTCTGTCTGGCATGTTACCAGTACTACAATTACATTCATCAGTATCTCCTGCCTTTAGTTTATCGAACAAGTGGTATTTCAGCCTGTTATGTCCTGTGAGGAGTCTGAAGATTGTTACTTGTTCGCTTTGGTCAAGTTGCTAATATGCAGTATCTTCCTGGTGGCCTTGATGCTCTTATTCCCACTTAGTTCTATATGTGCTTTCAATAAACCCCTTTGCCTCATTATAGGTAATGTCTATGTCAGGCTGAGGTAGTCGTCCGCCCTCTTTTACCAATCTGTCAGCCTCTTTATTCGCACGCAGCCAATGTGATGGGATACGCCGTATTACAACTTTTTTTTTGGATTTCTGACATAATTCATAGGCCTTCTAGTTCTGGGCTGTTTTTGCTCTTCAGCATTGATTCAAATGCATCTGTGAAGATAAGTATATGTTTCTTTTTATTCTCCTCCATCAAGAGCATTTATGCTAAAGTTTTCAAAGACTCTGACTTTGCTTTGAAGTTACTTGAGAATTTACCATTTGCCAATGACTTTTTTCTTCGCTCCATTTTTTAGATTTAGGAGAATTCCTCCTCTATTTTCTATTAAATTTTTGGCTGATCCAACTGTGTATGCATGGGTTCAAGTTCTACTCCGTTAATGTTTTGTTATGTAATTTAAGAATATTTTTCTTCTTACTGTTTCATTCTGTGTGTTTTTCCCCCTCAATACCAGGAATGTTTTCTATCATCTCAGCCAGGTGCTGCTGTCTCCAAGCTGGCAACTTGTGTGCATTGTAAATGGCACCGGCTGTTGATATGTTATGTGTATGATCTGTCGTAATCTTTCTTTTTGGAGATTCTACAAAGTTGCTTCGCTTCAGTCTTCCCTTTGTAAGACAATGAAACTATTATACATGGGGTGGTCTGTCAATCTTCTACACTTTTCTGCTTGTTGCTGGACGCTACTATCTCTTATACCGGCACTGGATGTAAAGTGATCTTTTCCAGTTCGTTCGTAGGCGTTGTCTTCAGGCCTACAATTATAAGGGGACTAATGAAAACCATAAAAGTGTGATAGAAATTGTCATTGTCTTGTAACCTGTCAATATTATTGTTGAGGATGTCAAGAGTTTTAAGCACGTGACATCACGTTGTAGACGAACATGGTGACGTCGTAATTACAGTTTAAATATGGCCGCCCACTTTAGAAATGCATCAAAGAGGAACAGAGTTCCGGTTCTTTTTTTTTTTTTTTATCATTGAAGGGGTGGAACCTATAGAAATGCATGGGTGAATAAAGGTCCAGTACGATTATGCATGACTGTCAGTCCAGCAAGTGTATGAGTGGAGTAGGAAGTTCCCAAACGGCGTGACTTCTGTGACAGACTGTTGACAACTGGGCCAGCACACCGAGTAGTGACCCCAGGGTCGATTGCAGCCGTGGAAGGCCTCGTACGGGAAAACCGCCGTTTGAGTGTTAGTGACATTGCCACACATCTTGGACATCAGTAAAAGGTTCAGCATACCACATCATCCATGACGTGCTACAGTACCGCAAAGTACCTGCCAGGTGGTTACCACGACAGCTCACTCCAGAATTGAAACAACGGCGCATTGATGCTTGTCAAGAACTTTTGCAGTGCTTTGAAGCAGAAGGTGTTGGTTTTCTATCAAGGATTGTTACTGGAGATTAAACCTGGGTTCACTACCAAGAGTCGGAAACGAAGAGAGCGAGCAAGGAATGGCGTCATTCCTCCTCACCGAAACCAAAGAAGTATCGCACGCAGCCATCTGCAGGGAAGGGTATGCTGACGCTCTTATGGGAGGAACGAGGCGTTCTTTTAGAGCACTACATGCCAGCAGGGGAAAATATCACCTGTGATACGTAGATCTTCTCAGGAATCATCTTCGTCCCGTAATCAAATCCAAATGACGTGGACTTCTGAGTAAAGGTGTCCTTTTCCAACATGCCAATGCTCGACCCCATACCATTGACTCCAAACCATCGAAAACCTCCACTTCCAGAGTGTACCACATCCCCTGGACTGACCAGAACTAACCCCAAGTGATTTCCGTCTGTTTGTACAACTCAAAGAGTCACTGGGAGGAAAGACTTTTCGGTCTGATGAAGACGTACAGCAGGTTGTGGCACAGGAGTGAACAGTTGCCGTGAAGTTGGAACCACGACTAACGACAAACACCATTTGTGTTGACGCGGTACGTTATTTATTATAGGTGTCACATGTTACACAATTGATCACAGATGTGAAATATTTCACCACAACTAGTAACTATGAAATACTACACTTCGTCTTCTTGTAGTCCAAACCGTGTGGCGTTAGTGATCATGTCTTTGCACAGCTCCCTGTTACGTATTCTACCGATCAGTTTTAACACTGTTGTTCTTCCATGCCATGATGTCAAACTGTCTTGCATCTTCTCTCTTGGCTCCCACCTGACTCTCCTCCCGACCAGCTTTCCCGTTGTGAGGACAGACTCCAGCTTTCCTTTATCGCGATATTCCCAAAGAATGTGGATTCTCTTTTTCTGAGAAACGATGACAAGATGCGAGAGGCATCTGAACAGAAGATAATGCTTTTCTGCGTGGCAGTAATCATACTAACCACTGACAGTAGCCACTGTCTCTAGATACGCTTCTAGTAACTTACTAACTAACAATGCCACGGCCAATATCTAACTAAATATTTGTTTCGTTTCGGGGGAAAGTCAACCTTTTTCTGAAGCGTTAGTTATATTCAGGTTTCAGAGTTTCGCTTTTTAAATACATTTTTCAGCCTTTGTGTGTGATATTGAATACTGAAATTTAGACTGGACATCACTGCACTCGAGACATTCAATTCATGCTCAGACTTCGTCCTTCAATAGCCACCCAAGAGTCCCCATTTTATTCCAGTAGCAATGTCATTAAAAGTCCGTCTGGTTCCCCCTTCGCTTTGAATATTGTCCGTGCCCTATACACACTCCCTTCTGAGCCAGACATTCTTAAATGGATACGCCGTCTATTCGGCTGTACTCGCCATTCTATCCCAGAGAGCCTTCACTATATCACCTTTGTCGTCAAGTAGCTCTCAGCCCACAGGAGCAGTTGCAGATAATCAATGGCTCTACCTGTTCATTGCCCCGCACACCTGCATGTTCTGAGCGGTCATTCTTTATAATTAATTCTTTCATTTGTTGTAATAAATCACTGCCTCCCTAGCCAGCTCTTGTACATAAATTACTGCCTCCTGTGTCAACTGATGTATACAAATTACTGTATCTCTTATCAGTTGTATAAAAATAACTGCCTCCCTTATCAGCTGATGCATACAAATTACTGCCCCCCTTATCACCCAATGTAAACAAACCAATGCCTTCCTTATCAGCTCATGTATACAAATTACTACCTGCCATGACAGACAGTGACAGTTGACAGTTTATATTAGCTGTTGTGTACAAATTACTGTCTGCTATGTCAGCTGATGTATACAAATTACTGCCTGCTATGTCAGCTGATGTATACAAATTACTCTTCCCTTATCAGCTGATGTATACAAATTACTCCTCCCTTATCAGCTGATGTATACAAATTACTGCCTGCTAGGGTCAGCTGATGTATACAAATTACTCCTCCCTTATCAGTTGATGTATACAAATTACTGCCTACTATGTCAGATGATGTATACAAATTACTGTCTGCTATTTCATCTGATGTGTACAAATTACTGCCTGCTATGCCAGATGATGTATTCAAATTATTGCCTTCTATGTCAGCTAGTGTACACAAATTACTGCCTGCTATGTCAGCTGATGTATACAAATTACTCCTCCCTTATCAGCTGATGTATACAAATTACTGCCTGCTATGTCAGCTGATGTATACAAATTACTCCTCCCTTATCAGCTGGTGTACACAAATTACTGCCTGCTATGTCAGCTGATGTATACAAATTACTCCTCCCTTATCAGCTGGTGTACACAAATTACTGCCTGCTATGTCAGCTGATGTATACAAATTACTCCTCCCTTATCAGCTGATGTATACAAATTCTGTTGTTGTGATTGGTCTACAAGGTGTGGACTGCGTCTGGCCCTGCAGCCAGCAGGGTTAGGATCGGCTAGCCTCTCCCAGGAGGGGTGAAAAGTGAACATTAGTAGCCTGCCGATGACCCGCAGACTACACAAGTCAACCCCACCTCCACGTGGTGTAGACTGGGAAACCATGACCGCGAGGTCATGGGCTAAAGGGGATATGGCTCGCCATAGGGGATGGACTCCCTATGGTCAGATTTTTGTCCTACACCTGCGACTGGCCTAGCAAGCCGGCAGGGGATCGTCATACTGCTCGTAGAAAAACTAAGAACTATAAACGGACTGACCGAAATAGATATAGACCCGGCAATATTAATATACTACGAGATAAATCAGCGATTCACATAATAGGCACAATGAACGTCTGCGGTGTTAATAGTAAAGAAGAAGAACTTATAGAAACAATGACCGGGAAGGTTAACCCGGTCAACAAATGCCCGCAGAAGTCGGATGTGTCGGCCTAACGGCGCAAGAACGCAGCTCTGCTGTAAACAGGCACAACGCAATCACGTCCGAAAAAAAACTCCGGATGAACGCAGAAGAAGAAGAAGAAACAATGAAAGAGAGGAAAATTTGACTGATGGGAATAGCGGACACCAGAATAAAGGGGGAAGGATGCAAGGAGATCCACCACAGTTACACGTTTGTCTATTCTAGAGTGGAGCAGCAAGCAAGGGCAAGACACGGTGTGGGAATAGTCATTGAACCATGGCTAGCAAGAGGAATACTAGGAATAAAATATATATCAGAAAGAATTATAACAGTGAGAATAAAACTACAAACAATTACAACATATGTACAAATATACGCACCATGTAATACAAACAATAATGAGCAAGAATGCGAGGACTTCTACGAAGACATCCATGACGTGCTAAATAAAATAGATAAGCAGGACAACATCATAGTTATGGGAGACTTCAATGCAAGACTAGGACACAACAGAGCGGGCATAGAAAAACATCTTGGAGCATTTGGAGACCAACATAATGAAAGAAATGATAACGGAAGTAGACTGATAGAGCTATGCAGCCAACACGACCTCTATATAACAAATACATTCTATAAACACAAAGACTCACAAATATACACCTGGTATAAATGGAACGATTTAGATACTAAAAGCCAAATTGATTTTATATTAACAATAAATAACAGAAAGAGAAATATATTAGATGCAAGGGCAGTGCCCAATTTAGGTATAAACACAGACCACAAAGCAGTCGTTGCCACAATAAGAACCATCAGTAGAAGGAAGCAAAGACCAGGAAAATACATGCCATGCGAATCAGTAAACTTAAAAAATCTCAAAGACGAGGCAGTGAGGGAAAATTATGAAAAAGAGCTAACTGAAATCTTTGTAAAATTACTTATAGAAAGAAAGACGGTGGAAAAAGAATGGGATATGTTCAAATCAAACATTTTAAACACTGCAAATATAACATGTGGAACCACGAAAAACGCAAAACATGGATAAAGACAATAACAAGCTGGCAGAAGTAAAGAAAGCTGTAAAAGACAAAAGGAAAAGTATAAACAGTGGTCGCAGAGCAAACAGGAATGCGATTACATAGAATATCGAATAGCGAGAAGACATGTGAACAGAATATTAAAGAGAGAAAAACAAAAAGCCTGAGAGTAGTATGGAGAAACTCTAAATAAAATCTACAAGGAGGCAACAAGAAACTTCTATAAAAAGATAAGTGCAATGAGAACCAGAGGAGAACCCTTTGACCCAACTGAAATAATTAACAGTGAAAATGGGGAACCAATAAGTGAACAAAAACAAATCCTAATAAGATGGAAACAGTACTTCGAACAACTTCTCAAGATCCCACCAGATGTCACAGGAATTCAAGAAACCGACACAGATGCCACCGAAGAACTAAAACCATACATACTGAAAGAAGAAATTATAGAAGCCATCAGATTAGCCCCATTGAACAAATCACCAGGACAAGATGAAATACCAAATGAACTAATTAAAGCAGCAAGAGAAGTAGGAACAGCATGGCTACATAGACTATTCAACAATGTTTGGGTAGAACAACAGACACCACGAGACTGGGGAAATGCCATAATTGTCCCAATTTGGAAAAACAAAGGCAGCAAAAGAGACTACACACAATACAGAGGCATTTCACTGTTGAGTCATACTGGGAAAATATTTTGCGAATTTCTTGAGAAAAGATTACGAACTATTATAGAACCCCAGCTAAGAGAAACACAACTTGGATTTAGGAAAAACAAAGGATGCACAGATGACATTTTTGCTCTTAGACAACTTATAGAAAAATCAATCGAATTCAATGAAACACTCTACTTAGCCTTTGTCGACCAAGAACAGGTATTTGATAAGAGTAGATAGAAACAAGCTGTGGAAAATGCTTAAACAATATGGAGTGAGTACACATCTAACAAATCTATGTGGAAGCTTATACAACAACAGTGAATGCATAGTGAGAGCAACTGGAGGACACTCAGAAACCTTCACCATAAGATCCGGAGTATAACAAGGTTGTGTCCTGTCCCCTCTCTTGTTTAAAATATATATATAGACAACATATGTAAAGAAACCAACCAAACAGAGACCGCAAGAACACCGCATGACGAGAACACAGGCACGTCTCTTGTCAATCCTTAGAAGAACCACCGTAGACATAATGGTGTAGTGGTTAAGCCATCTGTTTCGCAATCTGAAGGTCGTAGGTTCGTTCCCCCCTGACTGCGTCGTTCAGATCATGAGTGCAGTTTTACTGGAGACCTGGAAAAGAGGGGGGGAGGGGGGGGGTGACGAGGGGAAGAGACAGAAACATCGCGGAAGCTACGGATTTCGTGCTGCGTGTCATGCTCCCGGCAAGCGGCCTGCCTTTTGCGGAGAGAGACCGCGCCACATGGGGTAACACGTGAGTCGACCTCTCGACTTTAGTAGACTTACAGTTGTCCACTTGCTGTGTCAGCCGTTCCGTGCCTGTTAGTGTGGCTGTTGTGCTTTAAGGTTGTAGCCCTGAGAAGCACCAATCCTAAATAAGAGTGTACCAGTAGTATTTTCATGTTGTTGTTTTAATATGTCGAAATCTGGAGGTCATCATGGCAGAATGGACTACAGCGCTCGTTGCTAAACATCCGGCGTGCTGATCCCAAGGTAGCGGAGTAAACCCAGTTCACCGGTCAGTTGGACTAAAACGTTGACTTCTCGTCCTTGAGTTGGGGACATAAAATACAAGTACATCTCGTGAGTTCGCCTGATGGCGAGGGACACTTGTAACAGTGAAAGCTAATTCCCACGCAAAAATCAGTCATGTTCAATAGAAATAATAACAAGTGTATAGACTACGCTTGAGTTCAAAGCGAGTGAACGCCCAACAAATGACATCCCTGGGCATTCCCATCCATGAGTGTGAGTTAACTGGTGCCCCCGGTCCACAGCTGGTAATGGTAATCCTCCTACTGCGAGTTTTGGTTCTGATTTGGTTACCTCGTGGCGATCGATGCGTTTTGGTTCTAGTCGGACTGTTCTGTTTGATTTCTGGTTTCTGACTGCAATTTTTTGGACGTTGGCATCGCATTCTTAAGTTGTCGTTCGTATTTTATCGTTTTTGTTAGTTTCTTCGTATCGATCTTCATTCGAGCCACATTTCTGGGTTGTTTTATGGACGTTCTTAATTTCGTGTGGCATGCTCTTGGTTCGTTCATTGTCCTGCAGGTTCAGAGTGGATGGAATCCGTTGTTGGCTAATCTATCCTCAAGAGCGCTCGTTCTTAAACGCCCCGTTGCCTGATGGCGAGTTAGACGGTTCTGAGTGGTTTCAAGGTATGGTGTCCGCCTCGAGTGCTGGAGGTCCCGGGTTCCAGCCCCGGTGAGGGCAGGGATTTTTTCCACGTGGACTTCTAGTAACAAAATTTCGTTTGGTCTCTAGGTACTGAGATCGGACGCCCGTGTGCATTGTTACGCACGTAAAACATCTCTTGGCAGTTGGAAATCGAAAATGAGTAGCCTAACGGCGCTGCCCTGGCAAAATTTCGAGTTAAAAATCTACCCAAAGTATTTCAGAATCTTCGCCGGTGCTATGGAGTTCGTGCACTGAGCTGAGATTCTCCGGACTCAGGCTTGAGTTAGGAGTAGAACGGAGCACTTATGGGTTATACCCGTGTGCCGTGATGTTGATCCGTCGACTAAACTAAACTAAGTTGGACATCTCTTTCAGAAAGCAATTGCAAACTACAGAACGTACAATTACCTAGAAATTTAACCTGAAGTTAATCCCAACGTCCTGTAAAAGACATGCAACATTATAGTTCTTTCAGTTGTTTTCTATGGTCTTTAAATTTTCTTTTCCAATGGCAATATTCCAATGGCGATATTCCTCTGGCTACATCGCCCGCTCTGTGGTGAAGGGGTTACCGACGAAATACATAATCTCGCACACCGATTTCCAAACACAGCTGCGGCGATTTGGCAGAAGACCGCCTTACGTTGGTTTTCACACAATGATGAGAGCGTCGGTCTTCCAGAAAGCAATGGCAAATTACTGAACGTAAACTTGCCTAGATATCACAAACAGCCAACAAATGCTGGGGTCGACTGCAACATCACGCACAGGATATGAAATAAACTAGCTACAACGCCTCTAGGTTGGAGAACAGATTTGCTGTGATAGCAATATTCATAATGTCTCTGCACTGCTGAAGGTAAGCGAAGTAGAGGTCATGACCCTGTTTGCGTGGGAACACTTTCTGGAGGTACGTGCAGTAGAGGTCATGACCCTGTTTGTGTCGGTACACTTTCTGGAGGTACGAGCAGTAGCGATCATGACTCTGTTTGTGTGGGAACACTTGCTGGAAGTACGGGCAGTAGAGGTCGTGATCCTGTTTGTGTGGGAACACTTGCTGGAGGTACGGGCAGTAGAGGCCATGACCCTGTTTGTGTGGGAACACTTGCTGGAGGTAGGGACAGTAGAGGTCATGACCCTGTTTGTGTGGGAACACTTGTTGGAGGTACGGACAGTAGAGGTCATGACCCTGTTTGTGTCGGTACACTTGCTGGAGGTACGCGAAGTAGAGGCCATGACCCTGTTTGTGTGGGAACACTTTCTGGAGGTACGGGCAGTAGAGGTCATGACCCTGTTTGTGTGGGAACACTTTCTGGAGGTACGGGCAGTAGAGGTCATGACCATGTTTGTGTCGGTACACTTTCTGGAGCTACGAGCAGTAGAGATCATGACCCTGTTTGTGTGGGAACACTTGCTGGAGGTACGGGCAGTAGAGGCCTTGACCCTGTTTGTGTCGGAACACTTTCTGGAGGTACGGGCAGTAGAGGTCATGATCCTTACCGGTACACTTTCTGGAGGTACGGGCAGTAGAGGTCATGACCTCTTTTGTGTGGGAACACTTGCTGTAGGTACGCGAAGTAGAGGCCATGACCCTGTTTGTGTGGGAACACTTGCTGGAGGTACGGACAGTAGAGGTCGTGATCCTGTTTGTGTGGGAACACTTGCTGGAGGTACGGGCAGTAGAGGTTGTCAGGGTCTTAAACCTGGCTCGTTGTACCTAACATATGTGAGACAAGTACAAGTACAAAATGATTGGACTTGACACACAATGACACTAAGTTCAATGGATTTATTTACAATTCACATGCAATACGATATAGTTTGGCATGTGATGATCATTACTATACATATACAATACATCAATACACTTACAGACAAAACCCTCAGCTTCACAGTCTATCTCACAAGATATACAAGCACTCGACTTTCGGGCACAGAACTACACAAGCCTTTCTCAACCCACACGTCTTGTCATGTCCGAGTTCCCAAGCAGTCTGGCGGATTCTCCGCACAGCGCTTGCCCTGTGGATTGGAGTCACGAGGACTGCGTGCGTCTTGCTTTGTCCTTGCCTGACCGCTGCCGATCACGTCAGCCAGCAATCTGCGGGCAGGTAACTGGTACTCGCCTGGCGGGCGTAACGATGTCGCTGCATCTCGGTTGGCGACTATTCGCCTGGCGGGCGTAACGATGTTACTGCATCTCGGTTAGAGACATTATAGATTCTGACACGCTCCCCCGGGGCTTATTCATGAAAGATTTTATATTTCATGTATATTCTACATAGCTACAGGGTTAATCTTTTAACCATGTCAGAATCGACCTTTCTGTTGTTATGTACATTGGCATAGAAATACATAAGAAATGCAAGTTGTATGTTAAGTCATGTGGTGTTCAATCTTTACCACTTTCCAAGGTTCATCCTCTCGATGGATGATCACCTGCGTTGCAATATTGACCCAGTCAGATCGGTAGCACCAGCAAAAATGCAACTACCTCGCAGCCTCTAAAAAAACGATATAATATGCTTTTTTGTAACAAAAAACATCGAGTAAGACTGTAATACGTCTTTTATATAAGACGCATTCAACGCTCGAGCTCCAACCTCATTTGGCCGGGAGCTCTTCCGTTGGTCTACAACGTCGGTAAACCATACCATGCCCAGCTGACGACTTTTTGGAGTGTTGACAATCTGGCAACACAATGGCTATTTTTATACAACACATATTCTAATACATTTCAATTTACCGCCCTTAGTGTAATAATGTAACAACAATTAAATGAAAGGGACATAATTTCAAAAGATCACAAATCTAATTTATTACAATTATTATTCTATTTCTCAGCGTCATAGCTTGATGCTTTTCCATACTAGCGGGGAAAAAAGTCGATAGTGTGAATAGGTTACTCAAGGTATGATTCTAAGATTACATTAGTCGAAAAATATTAATACACAATTCGTGTATTCGAAATTGGTGTTTCATAATTATTTTAGAAGCGTCATAACTTTTTAGGTTTTAGTTTATCGTCTGCTAATTTTGGTCTAAATTTACAAATTCTCCGGAAGTACACACGAACAGCTGATGTTGTTAAAAATTCTATCACACACTTGTTTCGCTCTGGTGTAGCAATTTGGAATGTGAAATTGTTCTGATGGATAATGTGTTCGTTGTTTCGCTGGAAACTTCTGGATTGCGATTGACTGCAGTGGTGTAATGTCAAAGTTCAGTTCACTCTTTCGTTCACGGATTAAAATATCACTGGAAATGTTCCACTCGCAGATACCACTGATAACTTGAATAGTTCGCTTGGTAAGTTGATAGCGTATGTGGCACTGTTCTTATTTCATAATATGTACAATTAATATTGTTCGCTTTCTAACACACACTACGCAATTATTCAAGACGATTACTACATTAATAATAAAATAAGAAAATATATGTGCAGTGGGAATGAACCCTATCACATCACATCATAGATGTACACAGCTTTTCTGGAAAAAAAACTTCAATGATGGCTGTGTTGGTCTGAGTGTTTTCTAACACCCTGCACTCAGACATTAGTGCTTACTGGGTCGTTCGGACAACGGGACAAAAGATCAGCAATCGTGTTGGTTCTGCCCGCGATATGTCGAACTTCAAAGCTGTAATCCTGCAGCAAAAGAGACCATCGCGCTATCATCTGGTTTGTTGGCACTCCTGAAGTAATAAATTTTAATGGACTATTGTCGGACTCTACAATGAAATGCCGTCCCAGGAGGAATCTGGACAATTTAGTTATACCCACCACTAAAGCAAGGGCTTCCAACTGTGGTGTGGACCAAGCGCGTTCTCTTGGTTTCAATTTTCTAGAGACGTAGTATACAGGATGTAGTATGTTATCATGTTCCTGTAACAGAACAGCCCAATCGCCACGGAGCTCGCATCTGTGCGTAATCTGAAAGGAATATGTAAATTTGGCAATTTGAGAATGGGATTCTTTAAACTATTCTCAGAAAAATACGACAACACTTTTTGGAATGCAAATTTTAGGCATTCATTGTTTACAATCTTTTCAGGCTGGTTTTTCGTTAGTAGGTTAGTAAAATTTTCGTTCAGTTCAGCACAATCTGGTATGAACTGCCTATAATAATTTAATAGTCCTAAGACACTTCTGACTTGTTTCTTGGTAGTCGGAAGTGAGAGTTTCAGTATCTTAGACACGATGTTATCGTCTGTCGTGACAAAGCCATTAGATATTTTATAACCTAAGAAGGAGATTTCCTGATAGGCTATGTCTACTTTTGTAGGCTTCACCGTCAGTCCGTGCTGTCTGATACGTTCAAATGTCTGCTGTAATGTCTTTATGTGGTCTGTCATTGTCTTTGTGTGAACACAAATGTCGTCCATGTAACAGATAATATTTGTTATGTCCACAAGTAAGAGTCGTGTCATACGTACGAATGTCGCTGGGGCGTTGACTAGCCCAAATGGTAATTTGCACCATTCGTAGTCCCCAAGGTGTGGCAAATGCTGTCAGATGTCTGCTCTGCTCGTGTACCGTTATCTGCCAGTAACCTTTTGTCATATCTAACTTCGCATGTCAGGGTCTTAAACCTGGCTCGTTGGACCTAACATATGTGAGACAAGTACAAGTACAAAATGATTGGGCTTGACACACAATGACACTAAGTTCAATGGATTTATTTACAATTCACATGCAATACGATATAGTTTGGCATGTGATGATCATTACTATACATATACAATACATCAATACACTTACAGACAAAACCCTCAGCTTCACAGTCTATCTCACAAGATATACAAGCACTCGACTTTCGGGCACAGAACTACACAAGCCTTTCTCAACCCACACGTCTTGTCATGTCCGAGTTCCCAAGCAGTCTGGCGGATTCTCCGCACAGCGCTTGCCCTGTGGATTGGCGTCACGAGGACTGCGTGCGTCTTGCTTTGTCCTTGCCTGACCGCTGCCGATCACGTCAGCCAGCAATCTGCGGGCAGGTAACTGGTACTCGCCTGGCGGGCGTAACGATGTCGCTGCATCTCGGTTGGCGACTATTCGCCTGGCGGGCGTAACGATGTTACTGCATCTCGGTTAGAGACATTATAGATTCTGACAGAGGTCGTGATCCTGTTTGTGTGGGAACACTTGCTGGAGGTACGGACAGTAGAGGTCGTGATCCTGTTTGTGTGGGAACACTTGCTGGAGGTACGGGCAGTAGAGGTCGTGATCCTGTTTGTGTGGGAACACTTGCTGGAGGTACGGGCAGTAGAGGTCATGACCCTGTTTGTTTGGGAATACTTGCTGGAGGTACGGGCAGTAGAGGTCATGACTCTGTTTGTGTCGGAACACTTGCTGGAGGTACGGACAGTAGAGGTCATGACCCTGTTTGTGTCGATACACTTGCTGGAGGTACGGGCAGTAGAGGTCATGACCCTGTTTGTGTCGGTACACTTGCTGGAGGTACGGACAGTAGAGGTCATGACCCTGTTTGTGCCGGAACACTTGCTGAGGTACGGACAGTAGAGGTCATGACCCTGTTTGTGCCGGAACACTTGCTGGAGGTACGGACAGTAGAGGTCATGACCCTGTTTATCCCTGAACACTTGATGCAGTTCCTGTTATTTTTTCCCGGTCACTTGCTTTGAACTCGGGCGTAGTTCATACACTAATGCCACTAATGGCGGGTGTATTAGATTGATGTTTGCGTGTGGATTAGCGTTCTTTATTATCAGAGTCCCTCGCCATAAGGGGAACCTACTCCAACTTCTGAGGCTCTTGTAAATTACGTCCCCAAGTCAAGGACGAGAAGTGGTAGATGTGATAGATGGACCCGATACCTCGCTATCAGCCCACCAGAAGTTTAACAGCAAGCGCTTTTACCCATTTGACCATGCTGACCTACGATGTCCTATTGGATTTCGGCCTTTGGGTATCGCTATTTTTCTTAGCCAGCGGGAACTCACTGAAGGGGTGTACTTCGCATAGTATTATCATATCTCTGTCAACTTTATTAATGGAGACACAAACAATATGTGTATGTCTTGTTCATGTTTGGTTTCAAGTGATCAGTCTGTCTTTTTGCCCAACAGCCCAACATCCTAATCTTCAACATATTTTCAAAATTATACCTGGCGTGTGGTATTGTTGTTTGCGTGTGTGTAACTGGACAATTACGCCAGAGTTTAAGCGAAAATTTCAGGTTTTTCACTACACGTTACATACAATTGCGGTAATCCTGTATACACAGAACATAACATACATCTTTGTTAGGTAACGAATACACTAGTCTTCTTCAGGGATCGATCTTTTGCAAGTGTCAACAATGGCCAGTATTATACTTTTACGTGTGTAATAAAACACCCAGAGAGCTTTCATAGCCCATTGTGTACTCGGTATAGTTGGCCTCTGTAGCTTAGACGTAGTGAGCAGCTTCGCAATGACGACAAACAAAGTTCGAAATCAGGCTATTTGAAAGTAAATTGCTTTGCGTTGATTTTCACGATAATATGAACGTCGGCTGTGCTGAAAACAATGGCAAACTAAATTTAGTTGCATGTCCTTTACAGATCGCTGCAATCAACCACAATAATGATTGACAGCTTGTGATTTATTAGAATATATTACTTCAGCAGTTTGCCATTTATTTTATTTTTTTAACGCCAACGCCTCATACTATCGAAATAACGTAAAACGATTCGCTTCAGAATCTTCCGCGGCCGATTTCGAATCATCGACTCCTCACATAGAGTAACTGCAGATACAGTCTAGCCATCCCTCAAGCGACACCGCCGGTCAGTGACAAACTACTAAACGTCTTTAAACAGTCTTAAAAGTCGAAAGAATCGACTTCATTGCCCAGGTTTTATCCCATATGGCTCGGTCTCTTTCCGCAGGGCGAACTGCACAAAGCACGAAACTCCGTAGCTCCAGCGACGACCCCCGGAAGTCTCCGAGAAAAATGCACTCGTGAACCGAAAGACGTAGCCCGCAATCGAACCAACAACCTTCGGAGCGTGAGGCAGATGGCTTGACCACTTTGCCACGGAGCCTCCCGAACTACTAAAAGTAAAATCACCCGGAGAGTGACAAACATCCAATCAACGCTAGGGTTAACTGCGACGTCCTGGACATGAAACAAACTGAACTCGGTATGACTGATGTGAGAGAAGCGATAGCGCAGTGGCCAGCACACTTGTTTGCGACGTGGTGGACATCAAATCGAATCTATGCGAATTGTCCCCCTTGCCTAAGCTCTCAGGTCGACCCATCCATCTTGCTTGCTTGCTTGTGTTCGCTGGCTGTGAACTCCAGCGTGAAGTCCTGTATGTCGGATGAAGACATCCTGTTGTCCAACATCAGTGTGATATCATACCGGACTGAGGTTTGCTTGAGTATCCGTTGTCCCATGTCTGGCTTATTGGTTGCAGACTGGTGGTTCCTCACCGTATAGGCAGACACTCTCCGACTTCGGAGGAATCAACGATCCTACTGACTTTAGCCAGGACCCCAAAGGGACCTGTTGCCCAGGACGCTCGGCGAGGACGCCTCAATAGGCTTGGCCAGTATAGAACCCAGCTCTGGTGCCTTGAAACACCTCTGCGCCCCGACCCATCCTAAAATGGGTGCCATGAAATGTTCTGGGAGGTGAGAACGGCCGGCGTCATTTGAGTACATCACACAGCCAATGCCGATTAGTCTAAAATGTGGGGATAACACCACATATGTCTCATATAGGCACACGGGAAGAATACCACGGACAGACAGAAAAACCAATGAGGAAGTCCTACAAGAGTCAAATAAAAGCCGCACACTAATTAGAGAAATTAGACGTAGACAGTCACAATATTTTGGGCACAATATGAGAAGAAATAACCTGGGGAACTTGGTTACAATTGGCGAAATTGAGGGGGAAAGAAAATGGGGAAGGCAGAGAAGTAAATATCTAGATGGCTTGGCCGCGTGGTATGGTCGAGACAAGAATATGGTGCTGATCCACGACTCTGGTGATCGTGTGAGATGACCGCCCGCGCCTACCGGCATGGCACATGATGATGATGAGTCACACGGGGTTACTGCTTGGTACCCTGTTTAGGTTAGACTGACCTGGTTTACTGACTGACCCCAATCTCATACTTTCCACATACGGGTTCTTAGTCTGTTTCCCCACCTTCTCCATCTGGTCCCACAGGCGCACGACCACCTCTCCCGTGTTCATCGGTAATCTACCACCGAGAGGTGCATTCCCTGCCAGCCTATTAGCCTGTTCATCCCCCCCCCCCCTCCACCCGCACTCCCGCATGGCCAGGGCAAAAACCCGTACAATTCTCACAATCTGTAAACCTCTTAGAAAAGAAAGAGGATGTGCTGATGTGATGTTTGCACTGAGACAGATCATTGTAATAGCTATAGAATATAACAGCGAACTAAGTGTGCCTTTTATAGATCAAGAAAAGGCTTTTGGCCGAGCAAATATGAATCTCCGCTCGGCGGCTGATGAGGTCAGTAGTACGCATGTCAGGCGGGGGCGACCTGGCAGCCCAGGTCAGTGTTTCAAATGCTGCCCGGAGAGAGGCCAAACCCATGCCTATAGGGCCGGCCGCCTGGTCAACAGACTCCAGACGTATGCCCACAGAGTGTGCGTGTTTGTGTGTGCGTGCGTGTGTATGTGTGTGTGTGTGTGTGTATGTGAGTGTATGTGTGTGTGTTCCTATTCCTATATTCCTGCCTTACTCTCATGCCCCCTCACCAACACCCCCCTTCCTCCTTGGGGGGGGGGGGGGGACCAAACAATCCAACCCGCTTTCCCCCGCTCAGCTTACGGCTGCTGTAAGAAGACACACACCAACAGCGCCGGAGTCGCCGTCCTCTCATCGGATTGATTCGATTACACACTGCACTCTTGCAGTCGAAGACGAGCGACTGTGGAGATTGCAATTGTATTCATTATTTTCCCTACATGTTCATAGTATCGATCGCGCCCTGCAGGGTAGCAAGTGAGGCCAAACAAACAGGAAACACGTGTCTACTGGCGACAACAAGCAAGATGGAGGACAGGCGGTCGCATGTCTTATGTCTTAGACTGAACATTTTCAAGTTGGGGGAGGGGGGGCGGGAAGACACGCAGGAGGATGGCAGAATAGAAATCTGTTGTTTTATATTGAACACTGAGAGAGAGAGAGAGAGAGAGAGAGAGAGAGAGAGAGAGAGAGAGAGAGAGAGAGAGAGAGAGAGAGAGAGAGAGAGAGAGAGAGAGAGAGAGAGAGAGAGAGAGTATGGCAGATTGTAGATCTACCGTTTTGTATTGAAATTTTCCAGCTGTGGGAAAACACAGGAGAATCTGGGAGGAGATATAGGGAGCAGACAATAGGGAAGACGGTAGAGGGGATATCTACTGTCATACATGTAAAATTTCCAGTTAGTAGGGACACCAGGAGGAGATACAGGGAGGAAATACAGAGAGGCAGACAATAAGGAAGATGGCAGAGGGGGCATCTACTGTCCTACATGAAAAATGTCCAGTTAGTAGGGATAAGGAGGAGACGCCAAGAGGCGAAACCAGGAGTCGAAACCAAGAGCAGATAGTGGAAGGAGACACAAGGCGATAAGATACAGAGAGTAGCCACAAGGAGGTAGGATACAGGAATGAGACACCGGGAAGAGATGCAGGGAGGAGACACTAGGATATACAGGGAGAGACAAAGAGTGGAGACAGAATGATGTGATACAGAAAGAAGATACACAAACGAGAGGTACGTTGGAGACATGGAGAGGGCAGTGGGGGGAGATAAGATATATGTCGGAGAGGACAATACTGTTAAATGTTCACCACTTCAAGGTGGGGAGACACGGGATGTGGAGACACAACCCGGGGAGACATAGGATGGGGAGACACAAGCTGGGGAGACACAGGAGGGGAGACACAGGATGGGGAGACACAGGGTGGGGAGACACAGGATGGGGAGACAAAGGATGGGGAGACACAGGGGGGGGGGAGACACAGGAAGGGAGACACAGGATGAGGATACACGGGATGAAGAGACACATGATGAGAAGACAAAGGATGGGAAGACACAGGATGAGGAGACACAGGAGGGGAGACACAGGATCTGAGGCACAGGGTAATGAGACACAGGATGGGTACACAGGAGAGAGTGACACAGAAGGGAGGGGCACAAGATCTGCGATACATGGAATAAGACAAAGGCTAGAAGAGACACAATGTGTAAACACAGAGATGACAACAAGCTACATGTCGCAGATGATATATGTCTTACATTGAGCATTTCAGGCTGGGGAAGGTAAAAGATCGGGAACGACTCACAGATGGAGGCTCATCGACACTGCAAACATTACTTATCGGACACCAGAACAGAAATGAACTCCAAAATTCGAGAATTCGTGGCAGACAATGCAAATTACTTTGGGAATATGTGTGTTGTGTATTTCAGCTTGAAGGATTGTTGTTGTTGTTGTTGTTGTTGTTGTTGTTGTTGTTGTTGGTTGTGCTTTAGTTTATGTTGTGTGACGTCTGCAGTGTGCACCTAACGAGATGTGGTTAAATATGCCAGGCAATAAATTGTAGAATCTATTGTTTGAGTCTTCATTATTAAAATTCGAGAATTGCCGATTTTCACACACAAGAAACTGCCCAGAGTCATCGCTTAAGAATGCCCCATATTTTCACACACAGTTAGGAAACTGCCCGAAGTCATCGCTTAAGAGTGCCCCAGAGTTCCATATATCATAATAATTCAGATGACAATTCGACTAACACTAGAGCAATATTTAAAAAGAAAGTTAATTGCAAATACTTAACAGTACGTCGCTGTCAACCCCATAATTTTTGGTTTTTTGTAATTTCTTGGAAAGTTTACTTTCAGTAGTTTGCCATTGCTTTCTAAAGGACCTGCACTCATACCAATGCATGAAAACCAACACAAGCCGGTCTACTTCCATATCGCCTACAGCTATGTGGTATGCGAATTGCGAATGTTGTTTGTAACTCCTCCGCCACATAGCGACAGTGTAATGTAATGTAAACATAAATAGAAAATCTGTAAGAGTACACGCATCTGGGCAGAGTGTTCACAGAGAATGGAATAATGGATCGAAACATAGAAACGAGAATATAGAAAGCAAACAACTATCAAATAGCACCTATCATACAACATCCAAATATCAATATGAATAGAAAATAGAAGATGATAGATGCTTTTTCCGTCTCAACGCTGCGTCACCAATGCCAAACATGACCAATCCTAAAACCACACAATGCGTAAAATTACATGATGTGATCAAATCAGTCAGAATGCCACCAAACCTTACTCAAGACGACTACCACGTTATGGACAGACCAGAACAGGTCATTCTTCTGCGCCTCAGAACAGGACACAATAGATTACGCAACCACATGTATACAAAATTCAAGATTGGTGACTCAGCCATGTGCACATGTGGTTTGGCAGCGCAGACAGCAGAGCACATACTCCAGGATTGCCCAAACTACAACATATCCAGGCGAACCTTCTGGCCTAGAGAGACAACAGTGGAAGATAAACTCTATGGACCGCTGAATGAACTAAAAAAGACTGTTAGATTCATACAAGAGACAACATTGCAGTTATAAACATAATTTAGGCGAACGAAAGAAGAAGAACATGATGTGAAATGAGATGCATAAAAATAGCAGTTGGAAAAACAAAGAGATGGAGAGACACATGAGAAATTAGAAACTAGTGTAGGGATAACAACTGATAATGACGTTATAGAATATCACTAAATAAAATGGTTCGACCATTTAGTTAGAATGGAACAAGACCAACCAGCGGCTTGAGCGTTCTACGTGAGAACATCAGCATATAAGACTAGATAGAGGGCCACCCAGGACGAGTTAGTTAGATTTTTCTTCTTCTTCTTCTTTCGTTCGCCTGAAATATGTTTATAACTGCAATGTTGTCTCTTGTATGAATCTAACAGTCTTCTTTTAGTTCACTCAGCGGTCCATAAAGTTTATCTTCCACTGTTGTCTCTCTAGGCCAGAAGGTTCGCCTGGATCTGTTGTATACTGGGCAATCCTGGAGTATGTGCTCTGCTGTCTGCGACGCCAAACCACATGTGCACATGGCTGAGTCACCAATCTTGAATTTTGTATACATGTGGTTGCGTAATCTATTGTGTCCTGTTCTGAGGCGCAGAAGAATGACCTGTTCTGGTCTGTCCATAACGTGGTAGTCGTCTTGAGTAGGGTTATGGTGGCATTCTGACTGATTTGATCATTCTTTTCTTGTGTTGGTATGTAATGGGCACATCAAGTTGTTCTTCTTTTGCTCCTTCCTTAGCCAATCGAACAGCTCTGTCGTTTCCGGGTACTCCACAGTGGGATGGTACCCACTGTATGGTGACATTATACTGACTGCTAAGTTCAGAAAGTAGTGTCCTTAGAATCGCAATTTCCCAGACAGGAGCGCCTCTATTACGGATTTTGCATCGGTCAATATCACCACAGGTTGTGTACCATGGCTGGTATTTTGTAATTTCTCTGTGGCTATCTTGATTGCCTCAATTTCAGCATCATAGTTATGGCAGTACTTTCCTGTTGGAACTCTGGCCGTGTCTCTAGTATTATTTGGGTATTCTATGAGTTAGCTAGATAAGTAAAAGAGAGACTAAAGAAATCAAATATGACGTTAAGACAAGCGAAACAGAAAATTACATCTGCCTTCTCACTGCCACGCTTCACGGCAAAAGCAGAAGGACAAAAGAAGAAAGAATACTTCTAACACCAAACCGGCAAGAAAAATAAAACACACTACAATGACCAGATAATAACAGGTGATGGATGACTTCAATATGGCGTTAGGTCAAATGACGAGCGCCGTCTGCTCGATCACAACAGCCAAATAGCAGCCATAAATATTTTAACAAATACCTAACCTGGCATTGAGACGGGAATCCCTGGCCAAATCTGTCCGCCCGTCCCTCTTCAAATTGTGTTGTCGATAAAGCTCCTGGCCGACCCGTGGAGACACATTTCTGACATCATACATCACGTCCAGATCTCTCAGTGATTTGCGGGGAAAGGGGGAATGAAGGGGGAGGGGGGAGAAGAGAGAAGAGTCTCCGTGGCGTAGTGGCCAACCGCCTGCCTCGAGCTCTGAAGGTTGTGTGTTCATGTGTCTTAGATAAACTGTTAGCATCTCGACACCATACAGCACACACAAATACTAGTGTGTTCATGGCGTGGCGCTGCTATTTACCATCCCGACATCATAAAGTACACCTAGATGCTCGCATATGCATGGCGTGACGCTGCTGTCTACCATACTGACATCATATAACAAACACATATACTAGTATGTTAATGGCGTGACGCTACTATCATCCTGACATCATATGGCTCACCTAGATACTTGTACGTTCATGGCGTGGCGCTACTGTCTAACATCCCGACATTATATAGCACAACTAGATCTTTACATGACGTGTTGCTACTGTCTAACATCCCGACATTATATAGCACAGCTAGATCTTTACATGATGTGGCGCTACTGTATAACATCTCGACATTATATCGCCCAACTAAATCTTTACATGATGTGACGCTACTGTCTAACATCCCGACATTATATAGCACAACTAGATCTTTACATGATGTGGTCCTACTGTCTAACATCCCGACATTATATAGCACAACTAGATCTTTACATGATGTGGCGCTACTGTCGAACATCCCGACATTATATAGCACAACTAGATCTTTGCATGATGTGGCGCTACTGTCGAACATCCCGACATTATATAGCACAACTAGATCTTTACATGATGTGGCGCTACTGTCTAACATCCCGACATTATATAGCACAACTAGATCTTTACATGATGTGGCGCTACTGTCTAACATCCCGACATTATATAGCACAGACTAGATCTTTACATGATGTAGCCCTACTGTCTAACATCCCGACATTATATAGCACAACTAGATCTTTACATGATGTGACGCTACTGTCTAACATCCCGGTAGCGTAGACTAGCAAGCCTAGACTTAAACAAGATATGACGATACTATATAGAATCAATACATCAGACAGCATACTAAATCTATACATGATGTGAAGCTATTGTATAGAACCCAGACATCAGACAGCACACCAAATATATTCAGTATGTGATACTTGTATATAATATTGGCGCCAGACAGTACATCTTGATATGTTAATGAGTTAATGATAATGTTGGAAACCACAAAGTCCTGTGAAAAAACATGTACAGGGTGTATTTTTAATGACTGTGCAGTGTTTGAAAATATTGTTGGTCCAAGATTTGTATTTACCTATTATGTTGCATGAACTTTACAGAGGGACTTTCTGAATGAGAAGTCAACACTTATGTCCAACTGACCGGCGTGTGGAACGAACCCCCTGTGCCACCGTCAGAATCGAAAGTTTAAGAGCGTTAAACATTTCAGCAACGCTGACCTCCACCGGTCAACTCCATCCATCCATCCATCATGTGCCATGCCGGTAAGCGTGAGCTGTCATGATTCGCCATTTCACTCGATCACCATCCAGGTATTTACTTCTCTACCTTCGCCTTGTTCTCTATTCTCTACGATTTTGACTGGTCAACTACTCAACGTAAAATTGGCTAATAAATCACAAGCAGTCCAAAAATGCCGGGGTTGATTGTAAAAGGACAAAAAACTAAATGATCAGTAATGTCACAATGGGAAGAAAAAAAATAAGAAATATGCTTCAAACCAGAGAATGACGGAGACATTGTTGAGAACGATCTGTCGAGCAACATTAAGCTGTGGACATTGACAGCAAGAGGTTGGAGAAGGATTGTAACAATAGATATGACAATTGTGAGAAGAATACTCAATCTGACAGAAAGAGACCTGGTCAGACATGAGGATTATTATTAAGTCAGCGGACTCAATTTCAGTAATCGATTTTTTTTTTTCGATTACAGATGTAGCCGCCGTGAAATAAAATTACTCAAACAAGGCATTGACATGTAGATTTAGAAGAAGAAAAGAAGAAGAAGAAGAAGAAGAAGAAGAAGAGGAGGAGGAGGAGGAGCAGAAGAAGAAGAAGAAGAAGAAGAAGAAGAAGAAGAAGAAGAAGAAGAAGAAGAAGAAGAAGAAGAAGAAGAAGAAGAAGAAGAAGAAGAAGAAGAAGAAGAAGAAGAAGAAGAAGAAGAAGAAGAAGAAGAAGAAGAAGAAGAAAGAAGAAGAAGAAGAAGAAGAAGAAGAAGAAGAAGAAGAAGAAGAAGAAGAAGAAGAAGAAGAAGAAGACGGAGAAGAAGAAGAAGAAGAAGAAGAAGAAGAAGAAGAAGAAGAAGAAGAAGAAGAAGAAGAAGAAGAAGAAGAAGAAGAAGAAGGGGTGAGAGGGGCATCCTGAGAAGCAGCAGAATAAGGAGGAGGAGAATTAGAGGGGATACAAAAACGAAGGAGAAGCAGCTGTAGAATAATAAGAAGGAAGAGGGGGAGTAGGATGAGGAAGAAGAGGAGGAGAAAGAAGTTAAGGGGGAGGACTTGTTTACAATGCTCTAATGCTGAAAATGCCGTTGTAGAAAAACTGCTGTTAAATTTATTGAAATAAGAAATGGGGCGATGTCTTGAGCGTGGAATTGTGCTGTTGGGGGTATCATGAATGTCAAATTGAATACCTCAGACTACCACCTTCATAGATGATTAGAATATTGTGATTCGTTAATATACCATGGACGGACAGAAAAGCAAATGAATAGGGCATACGAGAAATAAATGAGTCGTAAACAGATTTAAAAAACTAGGCATAGAAAGGGACGATGATTTGTGCTCGCTATGAGCAGAAATAAATTTGACATTTTAGTGACAACTTGCAAACTTGTAGGGAAAAGCGCAAGAGGGAAGCAAAGAGAGAGAAATATCTTGGCGGGGTGGCCGCGTGACATAATCGGGACAAGAATATAGGGCTAATCCAGGACTCTGTGAGTCCCGGTTTGTCAGCATATTTTTTCGCATGCTCCCTTTGAACTCAAGCGTAGTCTATACACACTACTTCTAGTAGTGGTGGATTGAATTTTGCGTGTGGATTAGCTTTCCCTATTACTAGTGTCCTTCGCCATCAAGAGAACCCACTCAGACTTGTAATTTACGTCCCCAAGTCAAGGACGAGATGTCACAATTTTAGTCGAACTGTCTGGTGTAGGGGGTTGAACCCCTTACCTCGGCATCAACACACCGGATGTTTAAGAACATGCGTTCTTATCCATTCGGCCATATTGACCTCTGGCTAAGGGGCATATGATGATGAAGATGTCCGAAGGTGTGATAAATTCGAGAAGGAAACACAGAAAAACGTTGGACTTACTTCTTCAAGCAGCACATCCGTCCTGATCACACAGCCATCGTCCACTTCCTGCTGCACGTAGTACCTGCTAAACGGGCCATCCAGACAGCGTTTAGAGCGTGAGTTTGTTGCCTTGGAAACCAGCCGGATATTCCAGCCAACGAAGCGTGAGAACTTCCGGGGCACGTGGGAGATGTCTGTGTAGTATAGTCTGAATGTCAGGTATTTCCCAGTGGTGTCTGCCTCCACCATCCATGCCTGCTTGTCGCGATCGTAGCAATGGGCCCTGGCTTTGTGGTTCCCCCGGGGCACCAACCCTAAATAAACTTCACTCACTGACACCACAGAAATCATCTCCACCTTGACCCTCAGTGTGGAACGTCCCCTGGAAAGCCTATGAACGGAAGTCCCAATGGTAAACGGTTCCCCGATCCCGGAAGCGTCCAACACCTGCTCGAGGTCACCCGAATCAAAGGTTCCTTCATCTCCCAGAATGATTCTGTACCTCACGTATCCCAGATGGTCAAAGCTGGTGTGACGCTGCAGTTGGACATCCACACTACCGTCCGCCTCGGCGGCGCTGTTGTCCGGGAAGAGAGAGATGCTCCAGTCAGACAAACCAAACATGAAGTACGAGGACTCCATTCTGTCTGCGTAGCCATGTTTGGAACTATTGCTGCTGCTACTGCTGCCTTCTTTGGGCACACGCATGAAACATTCGTAGATGTTATGGATGTTCCTCATCTCAACTTCCACCAGCAGCTCCCCATACTCGTGCAGGAAGTTTCTCTTCAACAGATCATCAATTTCCATGAAAGTTTTCCGACCAAACACGTTTGTGTCCGAGGAGTACTCGCAGCTTTTTTCAATGAAGCTCACGTTCTTGGTGAAATGATCTCTGCAAAGAAGCGAGTAAAACCGATGAAAGCCAACCTCGCACATCCATCCTCACATAATGAACCTCCTAAAGTTATATTCAGATAGGTATCTTCAGACAGCGCAGCGTTGCACATGCAGCCATTCTCACACAACCTTCCTCTCATAATGATCCTCATACACCTAACCTCAGATAGCTATCTCATAAAACCTAATCTCACACAACGATCTTCACACAACCAACCTCCGACTGCAAGCCCTCACACAACTTCACACAACGATCTTCAGACAACAACCTCACACAACGATCCTCATACACCTAACCTCACACAGCAATCATCACACAATCGACCTCACACAACGATCCTCGCAGATTTAACCTTACACAACGATCCTCACACACCCAACCTCACACTTCGATCCCCACACAACCAACCTCACACAACAATCCTCACACACCTAACCTCAAACATCGATCCTCACACAATCAACATCACACAAACAACATCATACAACGATCCTCAAACAATCAGCCTCACACAACAATTTGCACACAACCAACGTCACATGACGATCTTCACACACCCAACCTCACATTGCAACCCTCACTCACCAACCTCACACAACGATCCTCAAACAAAGTTCGTCACACAGCGAATCTCACATCAATATCATTTACACACAACCGCAAAATATTAAAGGCATACCCAAAAAAAAAAAGAAGAAGAAGAAGCTGATAGACGCTTTATACGCATCAACGTTGTGTTAACAATACCAGACATAAACAGCCCTAACACCACAGTCGTAAATGGCATAATGTGTGATGAGATGCAGAAGAAACAGCTGGAGAAACAAGAAGAAATAGAGAAACTAAACTGTAACTAAGAACTAGTGTAGGGACACCATTGATTAGTGACTGTATGAACACCAAAGAAATTAAATTATTTGAACATTAAGCTAGAATGGAACACAACCAACAGACGGCTAGGGCGGTCCGCGTGAGAACATGGGGATACATGGGAGGACGGCCCAGGAAGAGTTGGCTAGATGGGCTAAAATAGAAAGTGAAGAAATGATATTAGCACAGGCAACAAGGCAAGCGACAAGCGGAAAATTATATATACATCATCTCTGCGATGCTTGATGGCAAAATCATTAGGACAACAAAAGGAAAATCTTTTACAAAATATACACATTTAGTCAGCATGGGAAATTAATGCACGTGTATTGATAAATAGCCTTAATAAAGAATGGAAAAGGAGATCAGACACCAGGATTCGAACAGGCTGCCTTCAAGTAACGACAGCGCCTCACTGAAGGAACACCCAGCATGAGAATGGAGGTGGAAGCAGTAACTCCCAATGGTTGGAGGAGACCGCTGCAAACACACATTGTATTCATTGCGGACTCACGGAGTATGCTTAGTAATGTGAAGAACGGAATGTTTTATGTAGAATGGCTTGCCTCGCTTCAGAAGTCACAGATTGTGAGAACAGTGTGAGTTTTGTTTTTTGCCCTGGTCGTGCTGGAGTGCGGGAGAATAACCAAGCTGATGGGATAGCAGGGAATGCACCTCTCGGTGGTAGATTACCTATGGACACGGGAGAGGTGGTCGGGAGCCTGTGGGACAATGTGGAGAAAGAGATGGAACAAACTGAGCGACCGTATGTGGACAGAATGAAAGGGCGGTGGATCGCATGTGTTCTGGACGAATCTCAAAATTGAGAGGGAAGACCAAGAGAATTTTCAATCAGACAGCAGTTGGAACCATTAGCAGTATAATTCTTCGCTGGCTGTTGAACGAGGGGACGAGGCGCGTGTGGGAATGTCCTGAATGCAGTGATGCCGTTTCTTAGCTCAACTCAACTCAAACGAAGGAACACGGTCAACCAAACACCGCGAATAAGGGCTCCGACGTTTCCCATCTCAACCAACAAAACTAAGGAACATGGGCAAAATCCATAACCAGCCATTTTATATTACTTTGCACTTAATCAGTTTGGTGGTACCTCTTCCTTGTCTTCACAGACTCCTCCTATCCCTGGCTCATACGGAACAATCGTTAGGCCAATTTCCGCGCTACAGGGGAGACAATAAATCATACTTTAGGGAAAATGGCTATCAGGGGACGCAAATTTGATTTTCCTTTCCAAATTGTTTGTGTGCTTATAATCATAGCCGTGTTGTTGTTGTTGTTGTTGTTGTTGTTGTTGTTGTTGTTGTTGTTGTTGCTGTTGTTGTTGATATTTTCTTACAATTACAGTGAGGTTAGAATCAAGAAGGCATTTGAACCAATAACTATATAAGTAACTCTGTAAGTTATGATGGTATGCATGAACAGTTTATTGATGTCTCAGAAACAGCTAACTAAGGAAATACGGCGCAGTTCGTGATCCTGCGTACAGCGTTCGAAACACAGATACGGGCGATTTGGCAGCAGACCGCTTTGCGTTGGGTTTTTACTATAAAATGATATGGGCCGGTCGTTCAGAGAGCAATAGCAAACTACTGAAAGTAAACTTGCAAAGAGATCACAAACAGCCTAAATAATGCTGAGGTTTGACTGCGACTTCCTGTAAAGGATATGCAACTAACTCTAACAGAAACAGCAGCAAATATGAGGAGAGAGAGAGAGAGCTAGAGAGAGAGAAAGAGAGAGAGAGAGACAGACAGAGAGAGAGACAGAGAGAGACAGAGAGAGAGAGACAGAGAGAGAGACAGAGAGAGAGACAGAGACAGAGAGAGACAGAGACAGAGAGAGAGACAGAGAGAGAGAGACAGAGAGAGACAGAGAGAGAGACAGAGAGAGAGACAGAGAGAGACAGAGAGAGACAGAGAGAGAGACAGAGAGAGACAGAGAGAGAGACAGAGAGAGACAGAGAGAGACAGAGACAGAGAGAGACAGAGACAGAGAGAGAGACAGAGAGAGAGACAGAGACAGAGAGAGACAGAGAGAGAGACAGAGAGAGAGACAGAGAGAGAGACAGAGAGAGACAGAGAGAGAGACAGAGAGAGAGACAGAGAGAGAGAGAGACACACAGAGAGAGAGAGAGAGAGAGAGAGAGAGAGAGAGAGAGAGAATAACAAAATTAACGAATGCTTCTCCTGCGGTTCATTTCCGTTTCGCCATCGTAGAAATCATGGGATTAGTATTTTTCTAGGCTAGGGTGAGTTTCTGCCACACACACACACGACACCAGTTGTAAGATACAATTAAACATACATAATGGGAGCTCATAACAGTTAGGTCTAAAACTTGTAGAGGAAAGACAAAGATAATGTGGGAATAAATCAAACAAATGATCAACCAATCTCCTTATAGAAACCTCACTTCTAGAGGTTTAATCATGCATCTATTTAGATAGCGATGCAGACACAGATAGGGAAACAGACAGAGAAATTAAAATATCAATACAAAAAGCAAGAGGAGCTTTCGCCGCACTAGGAAATGTGTGGAAGGCAAAGGAAATTAAATCTAGTGTTAGGCTTATAATGTGTAAATCTACCGTTAACCCATAACTACTGGGTGGATTGGAAACATGAAAACGGGCTAAGAGAATGCATTTTTTTTTCGCAATATCCTTTACAGGACATCGCTTTCAACACCAGAATTTTACCGCTTTTGTTGATTTATTGGCAAGATTACGCTCAGTAGTTTGCCATTGCTTTCTGGGCGGCCGGCTCAATTATCCCGTAAGTCACGAACGCGGAGAGAACCGCTATCAATTCTCACGCGCTGCGTTACCCTACGTGGATAAACGGGATTGCGGAGAAAGTCGTTTAATTCCTAGGCCAGGGAGACCGGCAAGAGAATGAATAATAAACTATAAACATTATTAACTAATGTCTGTGCAAAATACGTCTAAACTGGTCATCATCATCATTATCATCATCATCATCATCATCATCATCATCATCATCCTGTGCCATGCCTATAAGCCTGGGCGGTCATGTTTCGCCATCTTACACGGTCACCGGAGTCATGGATCAGTTCTATGCTCTTGTCTCCAAAGGATTCACCAATCAAAGGATCCTCATCGTAGCTACGGCGTGCGTGAACCACGCTGAGATTCTCCTGGTGTGATCTATGAGAGGAGACCAGAACATTCATGGAGATATCCTTGAACAATAAAGATGATCCTTTACCAAACCTCAGCCAAACCGAGATAGCTGACATGACACTGATTACGTTAATGCCGGAGATTAAATGAGAGAACTAAACACACTCCAGTGGATCAAAAAGTGAGGAGAGCACGTTTACACTGGATAGGCACACACGAAAAAAAACTGTTAATAGTATGACAAGAAAGTACTTTTTTGGAAGCCACAAGGCAAAAGGGCAGAGAGAGACTTACAAATAATTGGGGAAATAATTATAGACAAGGGTGAGAAATATGGACAGGACGTGGAAGGAGCTGCATGAGATGGGAAGAAGATAGGAGAACTTGGAGTGAGTTGTTGAAGGCCTGTACTCCACTGGGGGGTAAAGTGCAGAAGAAGAAGAAGAAGAAGAAGAAGAAGAAGAAGAAGAAGAAGAAGAAGAAGAAGAAGAAGAAGAAGAAGAAGAAGAAGAAGAAGAAGAAGAAGAAGAAGAAGAAGAAGAAGAAGAAGAAGAAGAAGAAGAAGAAGAAGAAGAAGAAGAAGAAGAAGAAGAAGAAGAAGAACAACAACAACAACAACAACAACAACAACAACAACAACAACAACAACAACAACAACAACAACAACAACAGCAGTAACAACAACTACACTATTGCTGGTATCAAAGAACATATTAGCTTAATGACAGTACACTGACATCACACTATCGACTTCATTGCACCGGGTTGTATCCCATATTGCTCGGTCTCTTTCTGCAGGGCGGCCTGCCAAAAGCGTCACACAAAACACGAACTCCACAGCTCCAGCGACGACCCTCAAGCGTCTCCGAGAAAATTGCACTCATTAAACGAACGACGTAGCTCGGAATCGAACACACAACCTTCGGAGTGCGAAGCTGGCGTAACCACGTCGCCACCCTAATGACATCACAAGTACACATGAAGAGATTGATGACATCACAAATCCACACTAACCGACTGATGACGTTATAATGATGAACTAATCAACTGACATCATACTGACATACTAACCGACTGATGACATCACAATGACACACTAATCTGCTGCTGACATCACAATGACACACTAATCTGCTGCTGACATGACAATGACACACTAACCTGCTGCTGACATCACAATGACACACTAACCTGCTGCTGACATCACAATGACACACTAACCTGCTGCTGACATCACAATGACACACTAACCTGCTGCTGACATCACAATGACACACTAACCTGCTGCTGACATCACAATGACACACTAACCTGCTGCTGACATCACAATGACACACTAACCTGCTGCTGACATCACAATGACACACTAACCTGCTGCTGACATCACAATGACACACTAATCTGCTGCTGACATCACAATGACACACTAACCTGTTCACAACTGTGAACGAGAAGTCCATCCTACAGCGAAGTCCCTGGGACGGTGTCTGCAGCTTCAGGAAGGCGCCAATATGGCGATCAGTTCTCACAAAGCTGACATTCCATCTCTGGTAGCCGTAGACAAAGTCCTGAAACCCGAGTAAATAGTTAACCTCGTCTCTGGGATGCACCCAGCTTTAGACAATGGGAAGCAGACAATGTCATGAGAGTTAATGTAGTCGACATAATATTTACAGCATGTGAAATTCCTGTAAAGGGGAGAACGATTGCAGATAGGTCACACACTGAGCGTTTGAGACGTCATATGGTGCGTGGTGGTGTAAATTACCATGTGTTCACATGCATTCTTTGTGGACAAACATTTAACGCGCGAATTGGTCTATTCAGTCATATTCGCTACCGCCATGGGTTTTTTTTTAAAGCACAATGTAACAAACTATCGTCTGTCAAGACGGCAAGGTGCCAGTCAGTCAATTCTTGTATACAACACACATACACATCTGAATCCTCGCAAGTTCTCTCTGGGCATTGAGTTGGAGTCTGTTGACCACGGAATACCCTAACTCCTTGGAGAAAGCACACCAACCTAAGCTGATTTCAGTCGGTTGGTATGTGCCGTGGTTACATCCTAATACCCATATCCGATGATGTGAAGTTCCATTACTGGTCTCACACCCTGCTAGTTTCTGAGCTTGGCGAGGGCAAATGGGGAGCTCTATGCAAAGCCCTTGTGGAGTTGGTACTTCGGTACTGGTTCGAGAGGAAGGCCTCTACACAGGCATCACCCCAATAGATGCATGTTCTTTTCTGGACACCAACGTCCTGAATGATAATGCATCAGAATTAAGAGTTAGAACTAAGTTTTCCAAAGAATTCATCATCTTGATCATTATCATCCTCTGCCATAATGATAAGCATGAGAAGTTATGTTTCGCCATCTTACACGATCACCAGAGTCGAGGATCAGCTCTGTGTTCTTGTCTCCAAAGGATTTACCAATCAACTAATCCCCATCGACGTTATGGGGTTGTGCACAACGCTAAGATTCCTCTGGTGTGATCTATGGGAAGAAACTGGAACATTCATGGAGATATCCTTGAGCAATGAAGTTGATCATTTACCAAAACACAGCCAAACCAAGATGGCCGACGTGACACTCATCACGTTTTAGTCAAGATAAGGATTTCGAACAATGGTCCCAATACGCCACGTTATCGTGGACGTGCGGTTCAAACCAAGATAAGCGACGTGACACCGATGACGTTACCCAATGATCACGATTTAGTCATGGACACAAGGTCTCAGCACCATGACTCCAATATGCCACGTTACAACCAAATCTAGCACATCACGATAACAGCGTGGCGCCAAACTACAAGTCACGTCGTGAAGAACACAATCTAGACAGTAGTGGGTTACGTTGTAACTGATTAGCATTTCAGGATTGACCTCTAAGGATTGACCCCAATCCTTTTCGGTCTCGGAGCTGGGGTGTGTTGGGTAGGGTAGGGTAGGGTAGGGTATTTAGGTCATATGTAAGGGTTGATATTTCTAATAAAAGACGTGTTTTTCTAAGGGCAGATAACTGAGTTTGTGTGTATAATATTTTAACTAATTGTAAAAAATAAATTAAAAAACATAAATAAATAAAAGACAATCAGAGGCGCGCGGCGGCGGGCGCAGGAGCAAGCGCGGCCGATCGGTCGCGTGGAGCGGTCGACCCCAGTAAAACAGATGTCTTTTAGTACCCAAGTGGCCAGTCATTGCTGAGTGATCACTAGTCCGGTTATTGACGAGTACTGTGGTGGGGTTAGGTGGGTCGAAGTCTCGAACCGCGCCGGGTGTCATATGAAAATTATAATAAGTAAAAAGGTATATATGGCGTGTATATGATCTGTAGTGGGTCGTAGTGGCTTATAAAACTATCATCATATAGATTACACCTCTTCAAATGAAAACCTTAAAAAAGTAAAGATGGCATGTAGTAACGGTTGTAAGGGGGCGTGGCTTCGTGGTATTCGTTGTTAAGGGGTTGGTGAGTGGTGATGTACCTATATAACAGCTTCCGAACAATTTAAAGGGATGGGCGAGTGGCGAAGTGGCTAAGTAAATGCGTCGGTTCCTTGCTAAGAGACAGAGGAGTTGCTAGATAAAGGCTCCAGGTCGTTGTCAAGGGGTTGGTGAGTGTACAAATAGCTAAATAACTGCTTCTGATCCTTGTTAAGAGGTGGGCGAGGGGCGGATTGGTTGGATAATTACGCCCGTTCCTTGGTAAGAGCCAGGGTGATCGAGTGGAGAAGTGGGTAAATATAAGCATGGAGGTATACCACCGACACATTCAACGCATAATTTCGGCGTCGGTCGTCAGAAGACCAAGGATATTTTCATTATATGTCTATTGTAAAGGGGTCGACTGTTTGTTATAACGGGGTTACTATTATCTATAGTGGCTGGGACTTAAATACTATCAGCATACCGGTTACAGCTCTTCAAATGAAAACTTTGAAAGTGTAAAGATGGCCGATGGTTTTAGTGGGTATGACTTTGTGATATTCGTTGTTAAGGGGTGGGGTGAGTGGATGTGTAACTAGATAAACGCTTCCAAACACTATCATCGGGTTCGAATCCCAGTGGGGTGGTCTAGTGGTAGAAGAAATATTGATAATATTTGGTTACTTAGTTGTGATTTCGAGCTCGGTTGTTATTAACCCGGTTATGTTTAGAAAAGTAGAGGTGGTGTGCTGGTTGCGGAGTATGTTTAGGGGGTACCCCAGACACCGTGGAAGTGACAGGTTCGAATCTCGGAACTTTGTCGTGGGTAAGATTTCCAGTCATCAAGGTGTGGGTGTCGTCGCGGCCACAAGTCCCACCGCTGATGAAAAACACAGGCAGCAGATTTCACCATTGTACCTACGAGTCACAAAATATAAGCTAACTTAACATTC
Source organism: Cepaea nemoralis (assembly GCA_014155875.1). Classification (NCBI taxonomy): domain Eukaryota; kingdom Metazoa; phylum Mollusca; class Gastropoda; order Stylommatophora; family Helicidae; genus Cepaea; species Cepaea nemoralis. The sequence goes on along the minus strand of JACEFZ010024373.1, from coordinate 164,985 downwards.
AGAATATGACCTCAACAGCTGTTGCCAAAAATCAATACTTATTCTCATAACGGCTAATCCAGGGGATTATCGTCATCGTAATGACCAAGTCAGGTTAATAATATTTCTTATATCTCCGCCATTGCAAATAGTTCGCGATATTAATAAATGTTCATATAAAGGTTGGAAGGGGATTAAAAGATTAACACCTATTGTCGGGCCATCCAATAAAAATCAATAACACTACCCTCGATTTTTCTCATAATTGCCGATTGGAGATTATAGGTTAGGTGTATGTGTCCTTATTTAGTTAAAACAGGTGGTATGAGTAGGAGATATCACAAACAGTATCAGCATGTGCCACTCTGATCTTAAAGGTCAGTAGTTCGTTATTCTTGTGACATTGAAAACGCTTGTGGCTTGAAGACAGATGGTGTACTATGTTATTGGGTGGTGTATATAGATTGACCAGTATGTGAAGTTGATAAGGTCACCCCTGCCAGCGCATCGTAGCTGTGTTGTGACTTGTCGCCTATTACATCCGGGTGTAAAAATAACCAAAAATATTTCACACCAACTCAGACATGCCTCTATATAGCTGCACTGCGAACATGGCTAGAGTCTACTTTAGGAAAGTATCGTGTATCTGTGTATACGGGTTTACCACTGCTTATAGATGTGTGCAGTATTATTAGAAAGCGGCCGTTATGTCTACATTATCAAAGTATGTTGCCTTACAGAGCTGGTATAGTATCTATGTGTCTGCTACGTTGTATGTTTGTCATGTTGCCTTGTAGTATTTGGAGGGAGTTTCATGCGGGTGTCTAGTGAACTTTTTAAAAACTATGTCTCAGAATCCACAACGCCACTGGCATTAGAGGCTTTTCAACTTGTCTGCTCATTGACCACACTTCACAGTCATACTAAAGTACGGGTTCTATGTAGTACTTAAACACTCCTTTTATTTCTCATTACAGTTGTCAACTTTATATTAGTCAGTATGTTTTCCAATTTGCAAAAGACAACCTTCATCACAGCGATTCTTGTTCCAACGCTTTAAAGCCACCTCCTATCAGACATTTTTTTCTTTCCTTTTATGCTCACGGCTATCGTTTCCCCATTTCAAGCTCCATGTCTCTACTCGTATGCATTAGTGTGGTAGAAGTAAACCGATAACTCACAAGATAGACGTATATTATCACACTGTATATGAACATGTGGGAAACGGCTACATCCGGGCAAAGAGGGCGTTGTATCTGTCACATGCGTATGGATACAGCCGAGACACGTGGTTAAGAGGGATACTACAGAAAAAAAAACGGTATTATGTTGGCGATCGAACCAGGGGACCTAACTCGTGATGACCACTATGTACTGGAGTGATTCTTCCCCCTCGTCAACATGGCGCCGGAAGTTTAAAAGGGTCTCCCTTCTCTATCGTTTCTATGTCCGAGTCGTCATAGGGCCACCAAGTAACAGCAAAAGAACACGAAACTACTACTAACGAGGCCTCTATACACCACAAGGCAGTTTCGAATACAGTATACACAACTATAACCAAGTCATCACTGTGTTCGACTAACCCATTCTCATAGACATAGAGGAGATATGTGAGCACCGAGGCCAGTTGGGGTAGGTGTACCTTTTACTTAACAGCAATCGGGCCATACACCGACGAGTGTTTAGCTATATTTATCATATAATATTACCCGTGAACACAACAAGCTTCCCAGGATCAAGATTAGGTGTCTCATATAACATGACATATCACGTACCCGCTGTCCTGACCAGCAAAGTTATCGCTTCTCAGAGCAGACATTTACACTTTCATTAATTCTTCTGCCTGGCCAAAGGGGGTCTTTGCATCTTTCCGCAGAAACCTATTTCCAATGCCAATATATGTTTTTCAATGTGTCGGCTCATTGCCACATTTCACATCCTGACAAAAGTACAGGTTCTATGTTCCACTCCAACAGTCAAATAAGAAAAAATGTTAGCCAAATTATTAAACTGTTGGCCAAATATAGAAATATATCGACCAGACGTATAAAGTATAGTAAAATATGTTAGCTAAACTTATAAAACTCGTGGTCAAAATAAGAAATATCTCAACCAAGCGTATAAGAAATAGGAAAAATGTTAGCCAAATTATTAAAATGTTGGCCAAATATAGAAATATATCGACCAGACGTATAAAGTATAGTAAAATATGTTAGCCAAACTTATAAAACTCGGGGTCAAAATAAGAAATATCTCAACCAAGCGTATAAGAAATAGGAAAAAGGCTAGTCAAACTAATGAAAATGTTGGCCAAATACAGAAATATCTCGACCAACTTATAAAATGTAGGAAAAATTGTTAACCAAACTGACAAAACTGTTAGCCAAAATAAGAAACGTCTCGGCCAACTTATAAAATGTAGGGAAAATTGTTAGCTAAACTGACAAAACAGTTGGTCAAAATAAGAAACGGCTCGACTAACATTGTAAAAAGTAGGAAAAATTGTAACCAAATTAATTTAAAAAGGTGACCAAAATAGGAAATATCTCGACCAAACTTATGAAAAGTAGGAAAATTGTTCGTCAAATGTGACAAATATTGGGCAAGTAGGAAATCATGTTAGCCAAATAGGAAAAATATCGATCAAACTTATAGATGTCGCGTCCAAACTTATAAAATGTATGAACATTTGTTAGCCAAAGGTGAAAAATATTGACCAAGTAAAGAAATATCTCATCCGAATTTATAACAAGTAAGAAAACATGCTAGTAAAATCAAGAAATATGTCGACTGAAGTTATACAATAGGCGAACGATGGACAAACTTATAAATATGTCGACCTTTATAAGAAAATGTATTACCCAAATTAGGAAAAAAATATTGACCAAGTTTTCAAATACCTCGACCAAACTTACAAAAAGTAGGAAAATATGTCGACTAAAGTAGGAACATTTGTTAGCCAAAGATGAAAAATATTGGTCAAGTAAAGAAATATCGCATCCAAACTTTTAAAATGTAGGAAACTTTATTAACCAAATGTGAAAAATATTGTCCAAGTAAAGACATGTTTCAACTAATCTTATAAATATGTCGTCCAAACTTATAAACATTAGGAAAATGTGTTAACCAAATGGGAAAAATATTGGCCAAGTGGAGAAATATCTCAACCATACTTATGAAAGGAGGAAAATGTGTTAACCTAATGAGAAAAAATATCGCCCAAGTGAAGAAAAAAGTTACACAAAACTTATAAAACTTAGGAAAATGTGTTAACCTAATGAGAAAAATATCAACCAAGTGAAGAAAAAAGTTACAGAAAACCTATAAAACTTAGGAAAATGTGTTAACCTAATGAGAAAAATATCGACCAATTGAAGACAAAAGTTACACAAAACTTATAAAACTTAGGAAAATTTGTTAACCAAATGGGAAAAATATTGGTCAAGTGGAGAAATATCTCAACCATACTTATGAAAAGGAGGAAAATGTGTTAACCTATTGAGAAAATATCGCCCAAAGGAAGAAAAAAATTACACAAAACTTATAAAACTTAGGAAAATGTGTTAACCTAATGAGAAAAATATCGCCCAAGTAAAGAAAAAAGTTACACAAAACTTATAAAACTTAGGAAAATGTGTTAACCTAATGAGAAAAATAGTGAACAAGTAAAGAAAAACATACACCAAACTTCTGAAAAGTAAGAAAATTTGTTAACCAAATGGGAAAAATATTGGCCAAGTGGAGAAATATCTCAACCATACTTATGAAAAGGAGGAAAATGTGTTAACCTAATGAGAAAATATCGCCCAAGTGAAGAACAAAGTTACACAAAACTTATAAAACTTAGGAAAATGTGTTAACCTAATGAAAAAATATCGCCCAATTGAAAGAAACAAAGTTACACAAAACTTATAAACTTAGGAAAATCCGCTAACCTAATGAGAAAAATATTGACCAAGTAAAGAAAAACGTACACCAAACCTCTGAAAAGTAAGAAAAATTTGTTAACCAAAAGGGAAAAATATATGGGCTAAACTGAAATATGTTTACCGAAGTAAGAAAATGTGTTAACCAAATGGGGAAAAATGTTGGTCAAAACATGAAACATCTCGACCAAACTTATAAATAGCTCGTGTAAACTTATAAAAATGTAGGAACAAATATTGCTTCTGTAGTTATGTCAAACGTGTCTTGAACTTTTATCTGAACAGACATTTCACAAGACATAATCATCAACGTCAACACTTTCCCTCTTTTACATTACCGAAAGCTTCAGCTTATCAGTCCAGAGTATCCACTAAAGAAGCACTTATGCATACTAATCACCCAGCTCTTCACACTCTTGGTTTTTTTTTTCTTTTCTAACACAAAGTGTCTCTGTCTTTCATAGATAGCTTCACAACTTTTCTATGTAGCACCACTAACAACTCCAAACCTTCGTTGCACATGAGCTCTAATGAAACATTCATAACAACATTTATGGCAATGCAATCTGTGGCTCCATCTGGGATAGTTTCAATATCATCTGAGTATTCGTCAGCAAAGATCCACTTCCCATGGCTGACATCTTCAACTTTCTATACCACAATGTCTGCTACACTAACCTTCCATTGGTCCATCTTTCAATAATACAAAGAGTGTTCTCGAAGTCTAGCTAACATAACATTGCTTACTTTGTCCACCTCTATCACAATTTGTCATTTCACAGCTGCAATAGCGGCAAGGCTGCAACCAACCAACAGTGTCTGTTATGAAGTCGACCTTTCTTAAAGCCACGTCTGCCTTACTGAGCCCTTGAATACCCTCTACCACAGCGTCTAACCGACTTTCAACGTTTCATACCAAATAACATTAACATTCTCTTTGATTACAGAACAGCTGATTTTCTGCTGACTAGGCAGATTTTCCAACCTCGTGGAGATAAATCATAGGCCCCATAACCTACTAGGCGCTATTCTAGACAACGAATATGGTCATCGACCAGCACCCCTAGGCAGAACTTGAAAAAGCAACAGAGCTTGGGTTATTGAGACGAATGAGTTGCATTCCTTGGACTACCAGAACGACATCAAACACAACAAACTCTTTCTTACTAACCCTAACCCTAACTATACATCAACTAACCCTAACCCCAACTATACAACAAACTCTTTCTTAAGAGACATAGATACACACCAGTGTTTGAAATGAAAAAGTTAAATTTATGTGATTACATTTTAATTAAAATTTAAAACTAATAAATCGCACTTTTATTGCCCGCTTCACTTAATATACAGATATAGGGTAAGTATAGGTATAAGTTAGGTATAGGACATATATCAAACTTACATCTTGCGCAATAAAAGTGCGATTTATTAGTTTTAAATTTTAATTAAAATGTAATCACATAAATTTAACTTTTTCATTTCAAACACTGGTGTGTATCTATGTCTCTTAAGAAAGAGTTTGTTGTATAGTTGGGGTTAGGGTTAGTTGATGTATAGTTAGGGTTAGGGTTAGTAAGAAAGAGTTTGTTGTGTTTGATGTCGTTCTGGTAGTCCAAGGAATGCAACTCATTCGTCTCAATAACCCAAGCTCTGTTGCTTTTTCAAGTTCTGCCTAGGGGTGCTGGTCGATGACCATATTCGTTGTCTAGAATAGCGCCTAGTAGGTTATGGGGCCTATGATTTATCTCCACGAGGTTGGAAAATCTGCCTAGTCAGCAGAAAATCAGCTGTTCTGTAATCAAAGAGAATGTTAATGTTATTTGGTATGAAACGTTGAAAGTCGGTTAGACGCTGTGGTAGAGGGTATTCAAGGGCTCAGTAAGGCAGACGTGGCTTTAAGAAAGGTCGACTTCATAACAGACACTGTTGGTTGGTTGCAGCCTTGCCGCTATTGCAGCTGTGAAATGACAAATTGTGATAGAGGTGGACAAAGTAAGCAATGTTATGTTAGCTAGACTTCGAGAACACTCTTTGTATTATTGAAAGATGGACCAATGGAAGGTTAGTGTAGCAGACATTGTGGTATAGAAAGTTGAAGATGTCAGCAATGGGAAGTGGATCTTTGCTGACGAATACTCAGATGATATTGAAACTATCCCAGATGGAGCCACAGATTGCATTGCCATAAATGTTGTTATGAATGTTTCATTAGAGCTCATGTGCAACGAAGGTTTGGAGTTGTTAGTGGTGCTACATAGAAAAGTTGTGAAGCTATCTATGAAAGACAGAGACACTTTGTGTTAGAAAAGAAAAAAAAAAACCAAGAGTGTGAAGAGCTGGGTGATTAGTATGCATAAGTGCTTCTTTAGTGGATACTCTGGACTGATAAGCTGAAGCTTTCGGTAATGTAAAAGAGGGAAAGTGTTGACGTTGATGATTATGTCTTGTGAAATGTCTGTTCAGATAAAAGTTCAAGACACGTTTGACATAACTACAGAAGCAATATTTGTTCCTACATTTTTATAAGTTTACACGAGCTATTTATAAGTTTGGTCGAGATGTTTCATGTTTTGACCAACATTTTTCCCCATTTGGTTAACACATTTTCTTACTTCGGTAAACATATTTCAGTTTAGCCCATATATTTTTCCCTTTTGGTTAACAAATTTTTCTTACTTTTCAGAGGTTTGGTGTACGTTTTTCTTTACTTGGTCAATATTTTTCTCATTAGGTTAGCGGATTTTCCTAAGTTTATAAGTTTTGTGTAACTTTGTTTCTTTCAATTGGGCGATATTTTTTCATTAGGTTAACACATTTTCCTAAGTTTTATAAGTTTTGTGTAACTTTGTTCTTCACTTGGGCGATATTTTCTCATTAGGTTAACACATTTTCCTCCTTTTCATAAGTATGGTTGAGATATTTCTCCACTTGGCCAATATTTTTCCCATTTGGTTAACAAATTTTCTTACTTTTCAGAAGTTTGGTGTATGTTTTTCTTTACTTGTTCACTATTTTTCTCATTAGGTTAACACATTTTCCTAAGTTTTATAAGTTTTGTGTAACTTTTTTCTTTACTTGGGCGATATTTTTCTCATTAGGTTAACACATTTTCCTAAGTTTTATAAGTTTTGTGTAATTTTTTTCTTCCTTTGGGCGATATTTTCTCAATAGGTTAACACATTTTCCTCCTTTTCATAAGTATGGTTGAGATATTTCTCCACTTGACCAATATTTTTCCCATTTGGTTAACAAATTTTCCTAAGTTTTATAAGTTTTGTGTAACTTTTGTCTTCAATTGGTCGATATTTTTCTCATTAGGTTAACACATTTTCCTAAGTTTTATAGGTTTTCTGTAACTTTTTTTCTTCACTTGGTTGATATTTTTCTCATTAGGTTAACACATTTTCCTAAGTTTTATAAGTTTTGTGTAACTTTTTTCTTCACTTGGGCGATATTTTTTCTCATTAGGTTAACACATTTTCCTCCTTTCATAAGTATGGTTGAGATATTTCTCCACTTGGCCAATATTTTTCCCATTTGGTTAACACATTTTCCTAATGTTTATAAGTTTGGACGACATATTTATAAGATTAGTTGAAACATGTCTTTACTTGGACAATATTTTTCACATTTGGTTAATAAAGTTTCCTACATTTTAAAAGTTTGGATGCGATATTTCTTTACTTGACCAATATTTTTCATCTTTGGCTAACAAATGTTCCTACTTTAGTCGACATATTTTCCTACTTTTTGTAAGTTTGGTCGAGGTATTTGAAAACTTGGTCAATATTTTTTTCCTAATTTGGGTAATACATTTTCTTATAAAGGTCGACATATTTATAAGTTTGTCCATCGTTCGCCTATTGTATAACTTCAGTCGACATATTTCTTGATTTTACTAGCATGTTTTCTTACTTGTTATAAATTCGGATGAGATATTTCTTTACTTGGTCAATATTTTTCACCTTTGGCTAACAAATGTTCATACATTTTATAAGTTTGGACGAGACATCTATAAGTTTGATCGATATTTTTCCTATTTGGCTAACATGATTTCCTACTTGCCCAATATTTGTCACATTTGACGAACAATTTTCCTACTTTTCATAAGTTTGGTCGAGATATTTCCTATTTTGGTCACCTTTTTAAATTAATTTGGTTACAATTTTTCCTACTTTTTACAATGTTAGTCGAGCCGTTTCTTATTTTGACCAACTGTTTTGTCAGTTTAGCTAACAATTTTCCCTACATTTTATAAGTTGGCCGAGACGTTTCTTATTTTGGCTAACAGTTTTGTCAGTTTGGTTAACAATTTTTCCTACATTTTATAAGTTGGTCGAGATATTTCTGTATTTGGCCAACATTTTCATTAGTTTGACTAGCCTTTTTCCTATTTCTTATACGCTTGGTTGAGATATTTCTTATTTTGACCCCGAGTTTTATAAGTTTGGCTAACATATTTTACTATACTTTATACGTCTGGTCGATATATTTCTATATTTGGCCAACATTTTAATAATTTGGCTAACATTTTTCCTATTTCTTATACGCTTGGTTGAGATATTTCTTATTTTGACCACGAGTTTTATAAGTTTAGCTAACATATTTTACTATACGTTATACGTCTGGTCGATATATTTCTATATTTGGCCAACAGTTTAATAATTTGGCTAACATTTTTTCTTATTTGACTGTTGGAGTGGAACATAGAACCTGTACTTTTGTCAGGATGTGAAATGTGGCAATGAGCCGACACATTGAAAAACATATATTGGCATTGGAAATAGGTTTCTGCGGAAAGATGCAAAGACCCCCTTTGGCCAGGCAGAAGAATTAATGAAAGTGTAAATGTCTGCTCTGAGAAGCGATAACTTTGCTGGTCAGGACAGCGGGTACGTGATATGTCATGTTATATGAGACACCTAATCTTGATCCTGGGAAGCTTGTTGTGTTCACGGGTAATATTATATGATAAATATAGCTAAACACTCGTCGGTGTATGGCCCGATTGCTGTTAAGTAAAAGGTACACCTACCCCAACTGGCCTCGGTGCTCACATATCTCCTCTATGTCTATGAGAATGGGTTAGTCGAACACAGTGATGACTTGGTTATAGTTGTGTATACTGTATTCGAAACTGCCTTGTGGTGTATAGAGGCCTCGTTAGTAGTAGTTTCGTGTTCTTTTGCTGTTACTTGGTGGCCCTATGACGACTCGGACATAGAAACGATAGAGAAGGGAGACCCTTTTAAACTTCCGGCGCCATGTTGACGAGGGGGAAGAATCACTCCAGTACATAGTGGTCATCACGAGTTAGGTCCCCTGGTTCGATCGCCAACATAATACCGTTTTTTTTTTCTGTAGTATCCCTCTTAACCACGTGTCTCGGCTGTATCCATACGCATGTGACAGATACAACGCCCTCTTTGCCCGGATGTAGCCGTTTCCCACATGTTCATATACAGTGTGATAATATACGTCTATCTTGTGAGTTATCGGTTTACTTCTACCACACTAATGCATACGAGTAGAGACATGGAGCTTGAAATGGGGAAACGATAGCCGTGAGCATAAAAGGAAAGAAAAAAATGTCTGATAGGAGGTGGCTTTAAAGCGTTGGAACAAGAATCGCTGTGATGAAGGTTGTCTTTTGCAAATTGGAAAACATACTGACTAATATAAAGTTGACAACTGTAATGAGAAATAAAAGGAGTGTTTAAGTACTACATAGAACCCGTACTTTAGTATGACTGTGAAGTGTGGTCAATGAGCAGACAAGTTGAAAAGCCTCTAATGCCAGTGGCGTTGTGGATTCTGAGACATAGTTTTTAAAAAGTTCACTAGACACCCGCATGAAACTCCCTCCAAATACTACAAGGCAACATGACAAACATACAACGTAGCAGACACATAGATACTATACCAGCTCTGTAAGGCAACATACTTTGATAATGTAGACATAACGGCCGCTTTCTAATAATACTGCACACATCTATAAGCAGTGGTAAACCCGTATACACAGATACACGATACTTTCCTAAAGTAGACTCTAGCCATGTTCGCAGTGCAGCTATATAGAGGCATGTCTGAGTTGGTGTGAAATATTTTTGGTTATTTTTACACCCGGATGTAATAGGCGACAAGTCACAACACAGCTACGATGCGCTGGCAGGGGTGACCTTATCAACTTCACATACTGGTCAATCTATATACACCACCCAATAACATAGTACACCATCTGTCTTCAAGCCACAAGCGTTTTCAATGTCACAAGAATAACGAACTACTGACCTTTAAGATCAGAGTGGCACATGCTGATACTGTTTGTGATATCTCCTACTCATACCACCTGTTTTAACTAAATAAGGACACATACACCTAACCTATAATCTCCAATCGGCAATTATGAGAAAAATCGAGGGTAGTGTTATTGATTTTTATTGGATGGCCCGACAATAGGTGTTAATCTTTTAATCCCCTTCCAACCTTTATATGAACATTTATTAATATCGCGAACTATTTGCAATGGCGGAGATATAAGAAATATTATTAACCTGACTTGGTCATTACGATGACGATAATCCCCTGGATTAGCCGTTATGAGAATAAGTATTGATTTTTGGCAACAGCTGTTGAGGTCATATTCTGAATGTTAAGTTAGCTTATATTTTGTGACTCGTAGGTACAATGGTGAAATCTGCTGCCTGTGTTTTTCATCAGCGGTGGGACTTGTGGCCGCGACGACACCCACACCTTGATGACTGGAAATCTTACCCACGACAAAGTTCCGAGATTCGAACCTGTCACTTCCACGGTGTCTGGGGTACCCCCTAAACATACTCCGCAACCAGCACACCACCTCTACTTTTCTAAACATAACCGGGTTAATAACAACCGAGCTCGAAATCACAACTAAGTAACCAAATATTATCAATATTTCTTCTACCACTAGACCACCCCACTGGGATTCGAACCCGATGATAGTGTTTGGAAGCGTTTATCTAGTTACACATCCACTCACCCCACCCCTTAACAACGAATATCACAAAGTCATACCCACTAAAACCATCGGCCATCTTTACACTTTCAAAGTTTTCATTTGAAGAGCTGTAACCGGTATGCTGATAGTATTTAAGTCCCAGCCACTATAGATAATAGTAACCCCGTTATAACAAACAGTCGACCCCTTTACAATAGACATATAATGAAAATATCCTTGGTCTTCTGACGACCGACGCCGAAATTATGCGTTGAATGTGTCGGTGGTATACCTCCATGCTTATATTTACCCACTTCTCCACTCGATCACCCTGGCTCTTACCAAGGAACGGGCGTAATTATCCAACCAATCCGCCCCTCGCCCACCTCTTAACAAGGATCAGAAGCAGTTATTTAGCTATTTGTACACTCACCAACCCCTTGACAACGACCTGGAGCCTTTATCTAGCAACTCCTCTGTCTCTTAGCAAGGAACCGACGCATTTACTTAGCCACTTCGCCACTCGCCCATCCCTTTAAATTGTTCGGAAGCTGTTATATAGGTACATCATCACTCACCAACCCCTTAACAACGAATACCACGAAGCCACGCCCCCTTACAACCGTTACTACATGCCATCTTTACTTTTTTAAGGTTTTCATTTGAAGAGGTGTAATCTATATGATGATAGTTTTATAAGCCACTACGACCCACTACAGATCATATACACGCCATATATACCTTTTTACTTATTATAATTTTCATATGACACCCGGCGCGGTTCGAGACTTCGACCCACCTAACCCCACCACAGTACTCGTCAATAACCGGACTAGTGATCACTCAGCAATGACTGGCCACGTGGCTACTACAAGACTCTGTCTTACTGGATTCGACCGCTCCACGCGACCGATCGGCCGCGCTTGCTCCTGCGCCCGCCGCCGCGCGCCTCTGTCTTTTATTTATTTATGTTTTTTTAATTTATTTTTTACAATTAGTTAAAATATTATACACACAAACTCAGTTATCTGCCCTTAGAAAAACACGTCTTTTATTAGAAATATCAACCCTTACATATGACCTAAATACCCTACCCTACCCTACCCAACACACCCCAGCTCCGAGACCGAAAAGGATTGGGGTCAATCCTTAGAGGTCAATCCTGAAATGCTAATCAGTTACAACGTAACCCACTACTCTAGACTTACCTCAAGCAGAGAATCATGAGAGCTCTGCCAATAGTTGAGGTCACGAGTTGATCAAATATGCAAATACACTGAAATCTGATACCGTAGTTGTTGAACGTTTCATGAATTCAATTCTCATCATTCTTCTGTTTTTGTTACACCTTCTGTGCTTCTGCTGCATTATTCTCCCACATAAATGCTGATTGAATATCACACTTGTCTCTCTCCCTCTCTCTCTCTCTCTCTCTCTCTCTCTCTCTCTCTCTCTCTCTCTCTCTCTCTCTCTCTCTCTCTCTCTCTCTCTCTCTCTCCGTGTGTGTCTGTCTATTTCGGGATGTTGTATGTATGCAAAGCATGGCTTTGCTTTATGTATAACTGAGCATATATGGGCATGAGAAAGAGAGAGAGAGGGATGGGGGGGGGGGGGTGAGAGAGATACAGAGAGAGATAGAAACAAAATATGTATTAGTGAATGTTTGTGTGAGAGAGAGAGAGAGAGAGAGACGAGAGAGAGAGAGAGAGAGAGAGAGAGAGAGAGAGAGAGAGAGAGAGAGAGAGAGAGAGAGTGTGTGTGTGTGTGTTTGAATATGTGTATTCATGTAAGTGCGTATGTGTTTATGCATGTGTGAGTGTCTGTCAGGTCTTAGTCAGATATGATTGAGCTACCATATGACAGTAGACAGTCCTAGCTGCTTTATGTTAACACCGAATATTGGACGGCGCTCACAAACCCGACACCGCACATTGTGCCAACGGTTTCGGGCAGAGAAGCGCAATTGGGAGGTACACATCTTATCCTACTGCGAGGAAATGCAACCTAAAGACTAAATGTCATGGCAGGGCAGACCTGGCCAAAAGCCTAGGTTGGCAACAAGTCTGGGATCGAAGCTCCGACAGGCGGACAGTTAGAGCATTGCTTTGATGATCCGGCAGCTTCCGCAGCTTGCCTTCTTCCAGACGTATTGGTGTTACCTTTCCTCTGGAGTAAACTATGCAGGCCGGGAGATTGATCATGATTAATGGGCAACACATGGTGTTAAATTCAGCTCAGGCTTGGTGCTATCCAGAGGTATAACTCCATTTTACAAAAACTATCGTCTGTCAAGACCGCCAGGTGCCAGTCAGAGTGCCTGTGTGTGTATGTGTGTCTCTATCTGTCTGCCTGTCTCATAACATGGTAATATGCATTGTTTATTTTCACAGGATTTATTTTACAATGCTAATTTTTTCCTATGTGAATATAACATGCACATTAGATCATTTATGTCCAAAAAATTAGTGGTTGGAAGGGTCGAACATAAGACGTACTAAATTTGTGACCCACTGAAAATAAAGTGCCTCCGTTCGTTCGTTCTCTTTATCTCTCTCAATTTCTAACTTTCTCTATCACTCTCTCAAACTATCTGTCCATTCATCTATGGTCTACCCAACAACCATTCACCAGCACAACTATCTATCTATCTGTCTGTTTGCCTGTCTTCCCCACCCATCCATTCCCTCTCGTCCATTGGTCACTTTTCTTCATCTTCTGATCTTATTACCTTGTCTGTTGGACACTTTTCCAAGTCTCCTGATCTTATTAACTCGTCTTTTGGTCACTTTTCATCATCTCCTGGTTTTATTATCTCGTCTATTGGTCACTTTTCCTTATTTTCTGGTCTCATTATCTCGTCTGTTGGTCACATTCTCTAATCTCCTGGTCTACCTCGTCTATTGCTCTCATTACCTTGTCTATTGGTCTCATTACCTCGTCTATTAGTGACTTTGTTTCATCTCCTGGTCTTATTGCCTCGTTGATTGGTCACGTTGTTTCATCTCCTGCTCTTGTTACCTCGTCTATTGGTCACGTTGTTTAATCTTCTGGTCTCATTACCTCGTCCATGGTCTCATTACCTCGTCTATTAGTCACGTTGTTTTATCCCATGGTCTCATTACCTCGTCTATTAGTCACGTTGTTTCATCTCCTGGTCTCATTACCTCGTCTATTGGTCACGTTTTCTCGTCTCCTGGTCTCATTACATCGTCTATTTGTCACGTCCCTCATCTCCTGGTTTAATTACCTCGTCTATTTATCACGTTTCCTCATCTCATGGTCTCTACCTCGTCTATTGCTCATGTTTCCTCTCCTGGTCTTATTACCTCGTCTGTAGGTCTCTCATCTCCTGGTGTCATTGCCTCGTCTATTCGTCATGTTGTTTAATATCCTCGACTCATTACCTCGTCTATTGGTAACGTTTCATCATTTCCTGGTCTTATCATTTCGTCTATTTATCACGTTTCCTCATCTCCTAGTCTCATTACCTCGTCTGTTTGTCCCGTCTCCGTATATCCTGGACTTATTACCTCATCTGTTGGTCAAGTTCTCTCATCTCCTGATGTCATTACCTCGTCTGTTGGTCACGTCTCCGTATATCCTGGACTTATTACCTCGTCTGTTGGTCAAGTTCTCTCATCTCCTGATGTCATTACCTCGTCTGTTGGTCAAATTCTCTCATCTCCTGGTCTCATTACCTCGTCTGTTGGTCACGTTTCCGTATATCCTGGACTTATTACCTCATCTGGTGGTCACGTTCCCTCATCTCCTGATGTCATTACCTCGTCTGTTGGTCACGTTTCCGTATATCCTGGACTTATTACCTCGTCTGTTGGTCAAGTTCCCTCATCTCCTGATGTCATTACGTCGTCTGGTGGTCACGTTCCCTCATCTCATGATGTCATTACCTCTCTGTTTGTCAAGCTCTCTCATCTCCTGATGTCATTACCTCGTCTGTTGGTCACGTTTCCGTATATCCTGGACTTATTACCTCGTCTGTTGGTCAAGTTCCCTCATCTCCTGATGTCATTACCTCGTCTGGTGGTCACGTTCCCTCATCTCATGATGTCATTACCTCTCTGTTGGTCACGTTCTCTCTTCTCCTGGTCTCATTACCTCATTTACTGATCACATTTCGCAATTATACCTCCACAGACTTCCATTATCCCTCTTTCTGAGCTCTTTCCATGACCTCTAAGATTCGTTCACACAACTTTCGATCTGCATCGTCCATCTCTTGGTCGAGACTATGTTAAATTGGTTTTGATCGTCCATTTGTTTGCCTCGGACGCCCATGTCTTGATTTCTTGATCTCATCCCTGGTCTCATTCCCTCGACTCCTGGTCTAGATTCCCTATCTCTTGATTTTGTTTCTTCATTATTGGCTCATTCCTACATTCTTTAGTTTCCTTCTCTCGATTACCGACCTCGTTTCTTCATCTCTTGATCTCCTTTCCTCCTCTCTCGGTCTCTTTTCTTTATTTCTTTGTCTTGTTCGCTCATTTCATGGATTCGTTCCCATATCTTTCTTTCTCGTTCCCTCATCTCTATATCCCATTCAATCATTTCTCTATCTCGTTCTCTCATGTAGCTAGCTCGTTTCCCTCATCTCTCTATCTCGTGATCTCATCTCTCTATCTCGTTACCTCATCTCTCTATCTCGTTACCTCATCTCTCTCTTCCCAACATCTCTCTATCTCGTTACCTTATCTCTCTATCTCTTCCCAACACCTCTCTATCTCATTCCCTCATCTCTCTATCTCTTTCATCATCTCTCTATCTCTTTCCCTCATTTCTTGATCGCTTTCCCTCATCTCTATCTTTTTCTCTCATCTCGCTATCTTGTTACATCATCTCTCTATATCTCTATCTCTGGATCTCTTTTCCTCATCTATCTCGTTTCCTCATCTCTCTGTCTCGTTCCCGCGTCTCTCTACCCCGTTCCCTCTTCTCTCTGTCTCGTTCCCGCGTCTCTCTACCCCGTTCCCTCATCTCTCTATCTCGTTCCCTCATGTCTCGATCGCATTTCCTTATTTCTTTATTTCCTTCGAACACTTCCTAAATTCCTTCCCCCATCTGTCGGTAACTTTTCCTTATGCCGCGACCTTGTTCCCTCATCACTGGGTCTCGTTTTCTAATTTCTTGACCTCCTTTCCTCACCTCGGACTCGATCATCTACTGGTCACATTTCGTTATCTCTTAGGATTTTTTAAACCCCATCAGACGGTTTCTTTCTCTCGACCAAAAAAGAGACCACTTGGTCTCGTTCTCATTTCGTTGTTTCTTGGACTTACTCTCTCGTCGCTTGGTCCATTTTCACATGCACTCGTTGCTTGGTCTAATTGTTTTTCTACCTTGTTCTTTTGTTTTAAATTCTTGGCTATTCGCACGTCTATGGGTTTCATTCCCGCATTATTTGGGTCTTCATCCTGTGATCCTTGGTCTCAATTCTTCGTTTCTTGGTCTCATTTCTAGGTCCTGTCTTCTTTTTCGTCCTATGGTCTCATTCCTTCCGTCTTTGATCTCATTCACTCTTCTCCTGTTCTTATTCTCTTGCTCCTTATTCTCACCCTCACATCCCTTGTTATCATTCCCTCATTCCTTGTCTCTCTCCCTCATTCTTGTTCTCATTCCCTCACTCCTTGTTCTCATTCCCCCATTCCTGTTCTCATTCCCTCATTCTTTTTTTCATTCCCTCATCCCTTGTTCTCATTCTTTCATTTCTTGTTCTCATTCTCTCATTTATTATTCTCATGCCCTCTTCCTTTGTCCTCATTCCCTCATTCCTTGTTCTCATTACCCTCATTATTATTCCCATGCCCCTCTTCCTTTCTCATTCCCTCATTCCTCCATTCCTTGTTCTCATTCCCTCATTCCTATTTCTTATTCCCTCATTCATTATTCTCATTCACCGCTTCCATTGTTCTCATTCCCTCATTCCTTATTCTCATTCCCTCATTCCTTATTATCATTCCCTCTTCACTTGTTCTCTTTCCCTCGTCCCTTGTTCTCATTCCCTCGTTCCTTGTTCTCATTCCCTTATTCCTTGTTCTCATTCCCTCATTCCCTTGTTTTGATTCCCTCGTCCCTTGTCCTCATTCCTTCATCCTTGTTCTCATTCCCTCATTCATTGTTTCGCATTCCATCTCATTCCTTGTTTCTTGATTCCATTATTCCATTGTTCTCATTCCCTCATTTTTGTTCATTCCCCTTCATTCTTGTTCTCATTCTCCTCATTCCTTGTTGTCAATCCCAGTCATCCATGTTCTCATTCCCTTCGCCCTTGTTCTCAGTCCATCACTCTTGTTCTCATTCCCTCATTACTTGTTCTCATTCTCTCTTCATTTATTATTCTCATTCCCTCATTCTTTGTTCTCATTCCCTCATTTAATATTCCCATACTCTCTCCCCTTCTGCTCATTCCCTCATTTCATCCATTCCCATTTCCCCCATTCCTTATTCTCATTCCCTCATTCCTTATTATTCTCATTCCTTCATCTCATTCCCTCTTCCTTGTTCTCATTGCCCGTTCTCATTTCCTCATGCCTTGTTCTCCATTCCCTCGTCCCCGTGTTCTCATTCCCTGATTCCTTGGTCTCATGCCTCATTCCTTATCTCATGCCTTCATTCCTTGTCTCGTTCCCCTCATTATATTATTCTCATGCCCTCTTCCCTTCTACTCATTCCCTCAATTCATTATTCTCATTCCCCATTCCTTGTTCTCATTCCCTCATTCCTTATTCTCATTCCCTCATTCCTTATTCTCATTACCTCTTCCCTTGTTCTCAATCCCTCATTCCTTATTCTCATTCCCTCATCTTGTTTCATTCCTCATTCCTTGTTCTCATTCCCCTCATTCCTTGTAGTCAATCCCTCATCCCATGTTCTCATTCACTCGTCCCTTTTCTCATTCCTCATTCCTTGTTCTCATTCTCCATTCATTTATTATTCCCATGCTCTCTTCCCTTCTTCTCATTCCTCATTCCTCATTCTCATTCCTTATTCTTATTCCCTCATTCCTTATTCTCATTCCCTCTTCCCTTGTTCTCATTCCCTCATTCCTTATTCTCATTCCCTCATTCCTTGTTCTCATTTCTTCATGCCTTGTTCTAATTCCCTCGTCCCTTGTTCTCATTCTTTCATTTCTTGTTCTCATTCTCTCATTTATTATTCTCATGCCCTCTTCCTTTGTCCTCATTCCCTCATTCCTTGTTCTCATTCCCTCATTTATTATTCCCATGCCCTCTTCCTTTCTCATTCCCTCATTCCTCCATTCCTTGTTCTCATTCCCTCATTCCTTATTCTTATTCCCTCATTCATTATTCTCATTCCCGCTTCCATTGTTCTCATTCCCTCATTCCTTATTCTCATTCCCTCATTCCTTATTCTCATTCCCTCTTCACTTGTTCTCATTCCCTCGTTCCTTGTTCTCATTCCCTTATTCCTTGTTCTCATTCCCTCATTCCTTGTTTTGATTCCCTCGTCCCTTGTCCTCATTCCTTCATCCTTGTTCTCATTCCCTCATTCATTGTTCGCATTCCCTCATTCCTTGTTCTGATTCCATTATTCCTTGTTCTCATTCCCTCATTTTTGTTCTCATTCCCTCATTCCTTGTTCTCATTCCCTCATTCCTTGTAGTCAATCCCTCATCCCATGTTCTCATTCCCTCGTCCCTTGTTCTCAGTCCATCATTCCTTGTTCTCATTCCCTCATTACTTGTTCTCATTTATTATTCTCATTCCCTCATTCTTTGTTCTCATTCCCTCATTTAATATTCCCATACTCTCTTCCCTTCTTCTCATTCCCTCATTCCTCATTCCCCCATTCCTTATTCTCATTCCCTCATTCCTTATTCTCATTCCTTCATCTCATTCCCTCTTCCCTTGTTCTCATTCCCTGTTCTCATTTCCTCATGCCTTGTTCTCATTCCCTCGTCCCGTGTTCTCATTCCCTGATTCCTTGTTCTCATGCCCTCATTCCTTATTCTCATGCCTTCATTCCTTGTTCTCGTTCCCTCATTTATTATTCTCATGCCCTCTTCCCTTCTACTCATTCCCTCATTCCTTATTCTCATTCCCCATTCCTTGTTCTACATTCCCTCATTCCTTATTCTCATTCCCTCATTCCTTATTCTCATTCCCTCTTCCCTTTTCTCAATCCCTCATTCCTTGTTCTCATTCCCTCATTCTTGTTTTCATTCCCTCATTCCTTGTTCTCATTCCCCCATTCCATGTTCTCATTCCCTCATTCCTTGTAGTCAATCCCTCATCCCATGTTCTCATTCCCTCGTCCCTTTTTCTCATTCCCTCATTCCTTGTTCTCATTCTCTCATTTATTATTCCCATGCTCTCTTCCCTTCTTCTCATTCCCTCATTCCTCATTCTCATTCCTTATTCTTATTCCCTCATTCCTTATTCTCATTCCCTCTTCTCTTGTTCTCATTCCCTCATTCCTTATTCTCATTCCCTCATTCCTTGTTCTCATTTCTTCATGCCTTGTTCTAATTCCCTCGTCCCTTGTTCTCATTCCCTGATTCCTCGTTCTCATGCCCTCATTCCTTGTTCTCATTCCCTCGTCCCTTGTTCTTATTACCTCGTCTCTTGCTCTCTCACTCTCGTCCGTTGTTCTCACTCGCTCCTTGTGCTCTCACTCTCTCGTCATTTATATTCATTCCCTCGTCACCCTGTCTCTTGTTCTAACCCCCCCCCCCCCCCCCCCCCCCCCCCCCCCCCCCGCCCCTTCTTTATCTCACTCTCACGTCCCCTGTCCTCACCATCTCGTCCCTTGCTCTCATCCCCCCTCCTCTCGCCCTCATTCCCTCACCCCGATATCTTGGTCTCTCTTCGCCTCGACCCAGTAACTATCGAACACTGCCACAACGAAACAAAAGATGCCTAGAACAATAATATCGAACCAGCCACAGAAGTACAATCATTCACCTTGGAGTAAATATCTGGCGTGAACTCTCTCAGGATCCGCCCGGGCAGAGTAAATGTGAACACTTGAGCATTGAAACGATCGTTGAGTTTCACAAAACGACACAGTCTGGCCATCATTGGTCCTCGCGACATGTTTCCTGCCAGTCTAACAGCCTGCGCGTGCCCTGAGAGAACAAAAGTTAGTACTGGCTGGGCTGAATTATACAAGGGACATAAATGGTCTTGCCTCAGGGGAATTAAGCCAGGACACTTCTAGGGATTACGCACAGGGAATGCGACTAATAAGGAGAATATTAAGTTAGCTGGCGAGAGGATAAATAACCAGATGAAATCACCGCGATAGACTAGTCATATACAGAATTGCCGGATGGCACGGAAACGTGGGCCTTTGAAAACATTTATATCAAAACCAACAACAGCGCCAATAAATGTATGTTTACCGTACACTACCAAACAATATGTAACAAATATAACTCTACTATTTTAACAGACAGCAACCATCCAAATGTTAAATACAGCAGCTATAGATTAACTTCAGTAGCAACAGATGAATTTCCACATACAGCTTATGCCAACCAACTTCAATATACTACAGTAACTAATCAACTTCTATTTACAGTAGCCATCAATCAACTTCCGTATACAACTTCTGCCAATCAGCTTTCAATATAAAAGCAGTCAATAAGACTCGGTATGCAATTGCTGTTATTCAGCTTCAGCATAATGTATCAGTATGCAATTGCTGTTATTCAGCTTCAGCATAATGTATCAGTCAATCAACCCCTGTCTACAACAGCGACCAATCAACTCCTGTATACCACAGCCATCAATCAACTTCTGTAAACATCTACCAATAAACTTCTTTAAACAACAGCGACCACTCAACTTCTGTATACAACAGTCACTAATCAACTTATTGAACTTCTGTAAACAAACGCCACCAGTCAACTTATGTAAACAACAGCCACAAATCAACTTATATATACAACAGCCGCTAATCAATTTCCATACACAACAGCAACCAACCAACTCCTGTGAACAACACATTTTGATTATATCAAATTTACTGCCCCTCCTCTACTCTTCCACCCCTACCCCATAAATCACTATAAGGCACAAGCCATGGCATAACTACAACATTCCAGACAGGCGACCTTGGAACCAGACACCGGGAGATAAAACAGCATAGATGTCGCCATTGTCTCTAGTGCCAGATGGGTACTCACCATTGGGACGGGACGATACCGGGGAGAGCGGGGCGGCTCAGCAACGACCATTTACTACAACTCTGGGACAATAATCACTAGATGAGACACGTACACAAGCGTGAAAGTCCAGATAGAAATATGAGAGTTCAGACCACAATGCGTGTTGGTTGCAACGGATCTCCAACAATCTGTTTATCGCCCTGGTTGTGCATTCAGGCTGCTGTTCGGACATCTCTTGATGTTATCTTCCCATTTGTATCGCTCTTCCTCTTGCGCGTCTGTCTTGAACTGACCGTCTGACTCGGGCTCCGAAGGTTGAGGGTTCGTTTCCGGGCCGAGTCCTTCTGTTTTTCGAGTGAATGTTTTCGGAGACTCCTAGGGGTTGTCGCAAGGGCTATGGAGTTCATGCTTTGTGCGACGCTTTCCGCGCTGTGGAAAGAGACTGAGCCATATGGGATAAACACCCAGTGCAATGAAATCGACCCTGTCGACTTTTAAGCGACTTTTTAAGCCTGTCTTTAACTCTTTCATCTGGTATGGGTTTTACAAGCTTCTTCTGCCTCACGTCCCCCACTGAGCCACAGGCCCTCAACAAACCGACACTACACCGCCCCATCCTTTGCTATTTCCGGCAGCTGCTCCCATGTCGGCAGCTCCTTACTTGTCCGCAGTTTATATCATGTCCACAGCTCTCCCATATCCACAGTTCTTCACATGTCCACAGCCCCTTCCATATCCACAGCTCTTTACATGTCCGCAGCTCCTCCTATATCCACATCCCCTCCCATATCCACAGCTCTTTACATGTCCACAGCTCCTCCCATATTCACAGCTCCTCCCATATTCACAGCTCCTTCCATGTCCACAGCTCCTCCCATATCCACAGCTCTTTACATGTCCGCAGCTCCTCCCATATCCACAGCTCTTTACATGTCCGCAGCTCCTCCCATATCCACAGCTCTTTACATGTCCGCAGCTCCTCCCATATCCACAGCTCTTTACGTGTCCACAACTCCTCCCATATCCACAGTTCTTTACATGTCCGCAGCTCCTCTCATATCCACAGCTCTTTACATGTCCACAGCTCCTCCCATATCCACAGCTCTTTACATGTCCACAGCTCCTCCGATATCCACAGCTCTTTACATGTCCGCAGCTCCTCCCATATCCACAGCTCTTTACATGTCCGCAGCTCCTCCCATATCCACAGCTCTTTACATGTCCGCAGCTCCTCCCATATCCACAGCTCTTTACATGTCCACAGCTCCTCCCATATCCACAGCTCCTCCCATATCCACAGCTCTTTACATATCCACAGCTCCTCCCATATCCACAGCTCTTTACGTGTCCACAGCTCCTTCCAAGTCCGCAGCTTCTTACATGTGCGCAGTGTAACGAAACCAAGGCAGAATCAGGTTCTTCCCAACGCTTTCCCAATCTATCACCAACCCGTGTGAAAATTGGGAGGAGGAAAAACTCACCAAACAAATCTCTCATTATCATCAAGTGTCCTGCCATCTGGCGTAGGCGTTGTCTCTAAACAAATCTCGGTCTTCGGTGTTCTGGATCAACTCTGCTGATGATATTCCTCCATGCCACCGTCTCAATCCATCCAACATCATTTCTCTTGTTCTGCCTCTGCCTCTCTTCCCATCGATCTTTCCAACAAATCTCTGTGTGGGGAAATACTGCGTGCACTCTAACGGTTTAATTCTCTAAACCCATGTGAGACACGAATCCTATAAAATCAATTCACAGATTCTCGGTGTTTTGTAGTTAGCACTTTGAATTTATTTGATAACCATTCGTGCGACTTGGAATTCTCAATTTTGTCTCGGCGTGGTTCGCCAGAGCGAGTTTTAAGAAACCTTAAAACCCTTCCGCACTGACCAGTAGCTCTGTTCCGTCATCCATCTTCGGCCAGAGACGTCACAAAATCAAAAACACAGACATATTAATATGCTCCATTGTATAAACTATACTGGGAGATTTAAGTCTGACGCCATGGAAAATGTGTCTATTTCTCAATAATAAGGTGATTTGCCAATTTCGTATTTCAATCGTTGTACCTAATTACGGACCGAGAAAGTTTCTAATTTAACGTCCTACTTCTGTTGCTTCGCGTGCTGTTCTTCTGCGAAGCCATACAATTTGACCAAGATTCACGACGTACGATCTAAATCTAGGCCTAAGGAAACGGTGCGGTATATAATTAAATCATATTCTGTTGTTACATTTAAATTAATTAAAACTCTGCCAGGTAACTACTAGGCGACATTTGTCATGCCCGATGAAATTCCTTATAACCTAACCTTTGATTTGAATCCTCATAAGCGATAAATCTACATTAAGGGCGGATTATCATCATCAAGAGACATGATAAAGACCTTCAAGAATAGGTAAACCTACTTGGAGTGTTCCATAAATGAGATATTTAGGGCACGCTAATCTAGGATATATTTCCGTAGTCTTAATGAAGAACAACTTCACGCAGGGTAAGCCTACTCACCATTGCCTATAAAGAAAAATCCCTCTTCTGTATGACAAGGAATAGCCATAAGTCAGGAACGACAATTCATTTCTAACCATGGTTAATATCATATGGAAAGGATTGTTGACTGGCTTAGAAACTTCATTCCTAACGTTGGATATACACCCGCAAGTAGGGGAAGCACCCTTTCTCTTTGTGGGGAAAACCATTCTTCGGTAAATTAAATACTGATTAAACCTAAGTAACATACAGAAGTTGATACCGAGACACAATATTCAAGGTATTTGAATCTGATTCTCATATAACTCTGGTGAACAAGTTGGATAAAGTGGTTCAAGAGGGTAAAACCTTGCTTCACAAATGATTTGATTGATTGATTGATTGATTGATTGATTTAGGAACCGACATCACAGCATTCGAGGCATTCCCATAAGCGCTCCGTCCCCATCCTCAGCAGCCAACGAAGAGTTCCAACACTAATAGTACCAGTAACAATCTGATTATATGTCCGTCTCGCCTTTCCTCTGAGCGTTGATCGTCTGCCAGATCCCCTCGTCACCCCTCGCTGTCGCATTCTTGCCAGACCATGGTGATCCATTTGCTCCTCCGAGGTGTGCACGTGCTCCCACAAGGCCGCAACCACGTCTGCCTTGTCATGTATCAATACTCCACCAAGTTTTGCCGAGCCAGCCAATCTGTCCACCTGTTCATTCCCCAGCACACCAGCATGCCCCGGAGAAAAGATCCAGGAGATGCTTGTCACCCGTGACTTCCGAAGCGAAGCAAGCCACTCTGCAGAGTGCTTCACAAATATGTGAACCTAGTCAAAAGACATTGCATTTGACTTGGGATACCCAATCCAGTCTCGACCCTCTAATACAGTGGTTCTCAACCTTTTTTGGCCCGTGCCCCCCTTCACCATATTTTCAGAACGTCATTCCTCGCCGCCGCCCCCGCCCCCCCCCCCCCCTTTCGAGCCATGTCATTGCTCACGTGGAGTTCCGGCGATAATAGTAAATCATAAATATGAAACAGATATATCTTGTTCAATAACTAGACCGCACAGCGAGGTCCGGCACAGAGATAAAGAAAAGAAGAGCCATATATACTGACTCTTACTAAGATTAACAAAGCAATTTATAATTAGAAATACCACAGTGAAGGGAAAAAACTGTACAGAACTAGTAGATCTAAGGACAGTCCTACACGAATAAAGCAAGAACTACAAAACTGCTACAATGGATTCCCTTCACATAGCAACATACTGGAAATGAACACTGCGAAGAGCAAAACCAATGCAGAACTAGCACTCTTTATCTTTCTGAGACAGAATTACAGCGACTGCGAATGACATAGAGAGAGACAGAGACAGAGACAGAGAGACAGAGAGAGAAAGATAGAGGACTATATAGACAGCACTGCACTGAGATGCCAGAGCTCCAAAAGGGTTTTACTGTACTACAATGGATTTCTTCACATTTCAACATACCTAGAAATGAAACAGCTGATAGATTAGCAAAGGAAGATTGAGACTATCTCAGCCTGGTATCGACATAACCTATGATGAGGCATAGAGATTTATATACTAGCGTAAGAAGCAATTATCGAACATGAAGGAGCGGAAGTCTGCGGATGAATGTGAGATACTAGAGGGGAAACTATGCAGGCAATCTTTACAAACTAGGCAATGTTTACAACAGAAGACTAAACATTCTTTACAATTTCAGATAATCATGATAGAGCTGTTGACCCGTTTGGAGTATTATACAATTATAGATAATTGCTGTGGCAGTGTGGCATGGTTCTACCGCTGTCTCTTGCACTCTTTACAATATTGGAGATAGAGGAGAGAGGGGGAGAGAGGTGGGAGGAGAGAAGAGTAAAGAACGAGAGAGAGAGAGAGAGAGAGAGAGAGAGAGAGAGAGAGAGAGAGAGAGAGAGAGAGAGAAGGGACGATACAGAAAAATGTAGCGAGACAGAAGGACATATAAAAATGACAGATTGACAGAAATGGTAGGATACACAGAACAACAGCGAGAAATGGAGATAGTGATAAAGAAAGCGAGAGAGAGAGAGAGTGAGAGAAGGGACGATACAGAAAAATATAGCGAGACAGAAGGACATATAAAAATGACAGATTGACAGAAATGGTAGGATACACAGAACGACAGCGAGAGATAGAGATAGTGATAAAGAAAGCGAGAGAGAGAGAGAGAGAGAGAGAAAGAGAGAGAGAGAGAGAGAGAAGGGACGACACAGAAAAATAAAGCGAGACAGAAGGACATATAAAAATGACAGATTGACAGAAATGGTAGGATACACAGAACAACAGGGAGAAATAGAGATAGTGATAAAGAAAGCGAGAGAGAGAGAGAGTGTAATATAATAAAAACGTCCCTACCCTTTCCTATTTATTGACTCCCTTAAAAATAAACAAACCCTTACAATTACTGTTTAAGTAACTTGCTTAGGTAGGAATAGAAAATAAAACAGCGATAGACTGACCGTGGCACAGCTAAATTTATTTGGCTTTATTTTCTTTCACGTACCTGGCAAGACCGGGACTGATAGAAAAACAAAGGCCAGTGTAGCCATTTTGGTCAGTACGACACAAAGAACAGACATGTAAAAGTTTTCCCTTCGGGGAGAAGGCACTTTGACCTTAAAAATATATCACTCGCTGCAACTATTGGTATGTTTTTAAAATGTACTACATTATTAAAATGTATTCATGTATTTTTATAAAGTACATATACCAGTGTGTTAATTAAGAATTAATTAGAATGATAATTCAACAGTTCTTGTAAGATAGAGTCTGATTTTATTTTTACCAAAGAAACACATGTGGGCGCCACGCTGTAATTTTTCCTATGTCTTACAATTTCAAATCCATATGTTAATATCTTGTATAGGCATTAATAACTTATATCTCACTAGTAGTGCTATAATCTATGAATATTATGTGTACTGTAGAGTATCAACTCTCATGTCTGAAACACATTCTAGAGATTTTCACAATGTAGGAGCAGACCCCTGATTCATACTTCATAGTGAAGAACTAGTGTCTGTCAATTTCATATTACTATGAATAAAAACTTCTATGCATTGTGAAATATATCTCAATAACTATGCTTAGAAATCTGCAAATAATCTATGGACTATAGAAAGGAAATTTTATCCATGCGGGGACATACAAATGATTACGCGTATTCCTGACTCTTAGTCAGGGGATAAAATACTTCGCCACATCATAATCTGTAACTTGGAACTATAGTGCTAAATTTTAGTACAATTCTTTTGTTAACAGATTAGTAACCACTCCATATGAGGAGGGACATGTAATAATTTCATAAAATATTGCTATGGATGCCATGTTGGAGAATATAAATTCAAAACAATTAAAGTAAACGCATGATATAAATGAATGTTCGGATAGGATGTACCTTCAATCCGCATCACCTCACTGTAGTAGGAACAGAAGCGAAGATTGATGTGAATAAATTGCTTGAATAATAGCAGTCCTTGACAAAATATATCACAGCGACTACTATCCTCATCTGCTGTACGCAGTGGGGGAAAACAATGTATGTTTTAGTTATGGATTAACCCCTGAGAAAATCCAAAAACAAAGGCTCCCTGCATCAGCATTATGATTAATTATTATGTAGGATTATCATGTACTTGATATCAGAAAAATGGACATGTATGTTTTTTTTTTCTGGTATGAGAATTTTCCCTGTTCTGATTGTTACTTTTTACTGTGGGAATATACCTTTTAATGTTACCCTTGGGGGACATGAGGATGTTGATAGAAGAATCCATGTGTACGTCAGTACTTAAGAAGCCAATGTTGAATAGTCTTGACCTAATGATTATAGTGCCGAAAGGAAGACGCGGCATTAGAAACCACAGAGATTCTGTATAGGCTATTCTCTTCAAGTAATGAGAGAGACAATATCAACATATTGGATGGACAGAATGACTTCACTCATCTAATAGTCCCAGTAACAACAGAACATAAAATAAAGTGAGAAAATACCTTACTCACTATTAAGAGTCAGAATGGCTCTACTCAGCAATGAGGGACAGTGGAACGTGGACACCCACTCCTTTCCCCTTCTCCCCTTGTTGTTTTGTATTTGTGTTTGTAATTGTGTTGTAAACCTTTTACCATAACACAGTAGGTTAATGCTAGTGTTGTATTCTTGTCATCCCTTTTCTATAGAAGAGAAGCAGGTGGTGGTTGAATGTGGTGGGACTATATCACTAAACCTGGATCCTGGGTCAACAGCCAGAAAGTGAATGTCCTAACCATAGTCTGCATCTAGAAATACCCATGGACTGCTGCGCTCAATAGCTCCATAGCGAGCAACAGATAAATTTGAAGACAACTGATTGGGTGAGTGATTAAGTCCTATTTTAGTAGGAATATCCAGGATGGACTTCAAGATCTAATAATCTACAAAGATGAAGATCATCAGAGTACTGACAACAGTGTATCGTCTGCGTTACTTCTGAGAAGTATCACCTATGGCCTCATCATTCAACCAAGTCAGTGAAACTGGGACAATCCTTCTAGCAAGTTACTAAACTAACAACAGTGAGTAACCTTCAACTGTTGGTTGGATTACCAAGTTAATATCCACAATGGATAAGTCTTCGAAAGAACATCTCACAGCTGCAACAGTCAAACATAAGGTTCCAGCCATGCAACACCAAGTTCTAGCTATGAACACCCACTCAAACAAATGGGAAGAAGACATTGAACCAATACAACCAAGGTACCAACTGAAAACCATACCTACACCAGATTACCTCAAGGTTCCCAAACCTGAACACATAAAGAAAAAGACCATATGAAAGCAGCTAGCGGAGTAAATGCCTCTACGCCTGCAACCACAGGAATCACCTGATGGCTTGCATCCCTGGATATGTGGTGGAGTAATATTCTTCAGTTCCATGCCTGCAGCAGAATCTTCAGATGAAACCCAATGAATGACTCACCATGATATGTTCTACACAGAAATGGAATGAATCAGAACTCTATGCTGGTCCCATGTCGGCCTAACTGCCCCATCATCAAGTGTGGGATGGCCTATCAACA
Organism: Cepaea nemoralis; assembly: GCA_014155875.1. NCBI lineage: Eukaryota > Metazoa > Mollusca > Gastropoda > Stylommatophora > Helicidae > Cepaea > Cepaea nemoralis. The sequence goes on along the minus strand of JACEFZ010024373.1, from coordinate 136,359 downwards.
TGAACCGGGTGTGTGACAAAGCTTTTTGAACTAAATTGGGGAACGGTTAACATAAACCGAGCTGTTGGACAGTCGTCATCTTTTCATCGATAAGATGAGATAGGGAAGAACCTTCTGCAGAGCTTAAGTTGCATCTCCTGAAAGTATGACAGACCTAGGCATCAATTTCAATTGGAACACAGCCCAAATGGCAACAGAGTATTCTTAAATTCAGTCTCATGGAGAGAATATGTGCTTATGTATAATTCTATTCTTGGATTATGGATTAGAAACATTCGCCAGCCAACTTCGGTGGACATACTGTGAGTAGAAAATGACAGTGAGTATAATTCTGCATGGATAATTATGGACATTAACTCCTTTGCACTGGAGAGGAATACCCATCCGCAATGCCTAAATGAACACTATAATTAATTAATTTAATTATTAGTATCAACTGTTTTCATGTGTGTGTTTTTTTCTTCTATGACATATAAAGAGTGTGTTATTGTGTAATGAGGTAGAACCAATGATGGTTAAGGTAAATAGTATTTTGACATCAACTCATTATTTTTAAATATGATAATTGTACATGGTGTCAGAAACAAATATATATATATGTTGGGTTTCTGCACCTAGACCAATGTGATTTTATCTAGGTACAATGAGTCGAGTTAGCAGAACCAATTTGTGGTTGTTGTGTTGTTTGTAATAACCTGGTTTTTTTCTGGGGTCACTGGGTACTATGTTGTAATACTGCACATCATTCCCATGCCTGTCTGAAAATGCATAGTGTTTATTACACATCTATATATGTAATTGCAGATCTTGAGTTAATACCTGAACTGTTTGTCCAAAAGTGTTGTGTACATCAAGTAAATGTGGTGTCCAACAAGTGGTTGTTTATATGTTGTGAGCAATCAATATCCTTCTAGCACCATAGAAAATGTAAAGGGTGATGAAGTGGGAAGGGAAACCTACACACAAAGGCCAAGGTTTCAAGGATTGAACTCTTTTCTCCTGGGATTTGTGGTAAATATCCCTGATCACCCTGCATTCTAACCAGTGACCAGAGAATCAATAAAAACCCCTAGACATTTTAACGAATTATTCTCAGGAATTAAAATCCACATCCCACAGAGAGAGAGAGAGAGAGAGAGAGAGAGAGAGAGAGAGAGAGAGAGAGAGAGAGAGAGAGAGAGAGAGAGAGAGAGAGAGAGAGAGAGAGAAGGGACGATACAGAAAAATATAGCGAGACAGAAGGACATATAAAAATGACAGATTGACAGAAATGGTAGGATACACAGAACAACAGCGAGAAATAGAGATAGTGATAAAGGAAGCGAGAGAGAGAGAGAGAGAGAGAGAGAGAGAGAGAGAGAGAGAGAGAGAGAGAGAGAGAGATTAGAAAGAGAAAGAGAGGGAGGACAGAGAACGACACAGAGATACAGAGAGAAAAATACACAGTCAGAAGGATAGAGAACAACACAGAGATACAGAGAAATAGAGACAAAGAGAGAAGAATAGAGACCGACAGGGTAGAAACAGGGAAATAGCGGGGGAATAATAGAACACGAGAAAGAGAAAAAGGGGAGGATGATAACGTAGAGAGACATAATTACAAGGATAGGGAACGACAGAGACAGAGAGATGGAATAGAATGACAGAGACAGACAAAGACAGAAAGATAAACCGCGGAAAGAGACAGAGAAATAGAGAAAAGATTATAGAATGACAGAGAAAAAGATAGAGAACTACAGAAAGAGAGGATGGATGACGACAAAAGACAGAGACAGGGAGAGACGGATACAGAACAGGAAAAAAAGAGTCAGAAGAGAACTGAAAGACAGGTAGAGAAAGAAGAGAACAGAGAGTAAGATCTCACTAAGAGAGTGAGATTTTGACAGTGAACGACGGAGAGGGGTAGGAGGATGGAGAAAGACAGGGCTAGGATAGAGAACGACGGAAAGAGAGATAGTAAAGAAAACGACAGAAATAGAAAGTTATGAAAGGAAATAAAACTACAGAAAGAAAGCAACTGAGAGAAGGTTACAGAAAGGCAGACAAGAGGATAGAGAACGGCAAAGACAGAAAGACAAAGATATTATGACAGCGAACGATATAGAGAGGCAGGGAGAATTGAGAACGACAGAGAGAAGATAGAAACAGACATAGAGAGATATGTTCCTCAGGACATTGTTTCCTGCAAGTAATTACATACAGTTAAGGACCCCTGTCTTAAGTCTTGTAGGGTATATGACAGACATAGAGAGATATGTTCCTCAGGACATTGTTTCCTACAAGTAATTACATACAGTTAAGGACCCCTGTCTTAAGTCTTGTAGGGTATATGACAGACATAGAGAGATATGTTCCTCAGGACATTGTTTCCTACAAGTAATTACATACAGTTAAGGACCCCTGTCTTAAGTCTTATAGGGTATATGACAGACATAGAGAGATATGTTCCTCAGGACATTGTTTCCTGCAAGTAATTACATACAGTTAAGGACCCCTGTCTTAAGTCTTGTAGGGTATATGACAGACATAGAGAGATATGTTCCTCAGGACATTGTTTCCTGCAAGTAATTACATACAGTTAAGGACCCCTGTCTTAAGTCTTGTAGGGTATATGACAGACATAGAGAGATATGTTCCTCAGGACATTGTTTCCTGCAAGTAATTACATACAGTTAAGGACCCCTGTCTTAAGTCTTGTAGGGTATATGACAGACATAGAGAGATATGTTCCTCAGGACATTGTTTCCTGCAAGTAATTACATACAGTTAAGGACCCCTGTCTTAAGTCTTGTAGGGTATATGACAGACATAGAGAGATATGTTCCTCAGGACATTGTTTCCTGCAAGTAATTACATACAGTTAAGGACCCCTGTCTTAAGTCTTGTAGGGTATATGACAGACATAGAGAGATATGTTCCTCAGGACATTGTTTCCTGCAAGTAATTACATACAGTTAAGGACCCCTGTCTTAAGTCTTGTAGGGTATATCTTCTTCTTCTTCTTCGTTCATCCGGAGTTTTTTTTTTTCGGACGTGATTGCGTTGTGCCTGTTTACAGCAGAGCTGCATTCTTGCGCCGTTAGGCCGACACATCCGACTTCTGCGGGCATTTGTTGACCGGGTTAACCTTCCCGGGGGTAGGGTATATGACAGACATAGAGAGATATGTTCCTCAGGACATTGTTTCCTGCAAGTAATTACATACAGTTAAGGACCCCTGTCTTAAGTCTTGTAGGGTATATGACAGACATAGAGAGATATGTTCCTCAGGACATTGTTTCCTGCAAGTAATTACATACAGTTAAGGACCCCTGTCTTAAGTCTTGTAGGGTATATGACAGACATAGAGAGATATGTTCCTCAGGACATTGTTTCCTGCAAGTAATTACATACAGTTAAGGACCCCTGTCTTAAGTCTTATAGGGTATATGACAGACATAGAGAGATATGTTCCTCGGGACATTGTTTCCTGCAAGTAATTACATACAGTTAAGGACCCCTGTCTTAAGTCTTGTAGGGTATATGACAGACATAGAGAGATATGTTCCTCGGGACATTGTTTCCTGCAAGTAATTACATACAGTTAAGGACCCCTGTCTTAAGTCTTGTAGGGTATATGACAGACATAGAGAGATATGTTGCTCAGGACATTGTTTCCTGCAAGTAATTACATACAGTTAAGGACCCCTGTCTTAAGTCTTGTAGGGTATATGACAGACATAGAGAGATATGTTCCTCAGGACATTATTTCCTGCAAGTAATTACATACAGTTAAGGACCCCTGTCTTAAGTCTTGTAGGGTATATGACAGACATAGAGAGATATGTTGCTCAGGACATTGTTTCCTGCAAGTAATTACATACAGTTAAGGACCCCTGTCTTAAGTCTTGTAGGGTATATGACGCTAGGGCCATATTTTAGACCAGTCGACGCTCCGCCGATTCTTGTGGTCAATATAATACCAAACACTTTTACTTCCTAGATGTAAAAGCATTCCACACGAAATTCACAGCTCACAGTGTCGCGCCAGGCACTCACTCAGTAGCAGGGCAACAGAACCATGCACTACCAGTCCAACATGAGGAAAATGCGAATGCAAACCGTAGCCACAAGCGTAAATACTCCAGAGGCCTTAACGGCTCAAGTGCCTATCCGCCACGTTGGGGATCGGAAGTCTCTAAGAACAACGAGGAGCATTTTGTGTGATGTTCACTGGCACATGAACGGAGTACAATGAGGACTACCCGTTGCCGTGAAGTTGGAACCGTGATCCTGGTACACATTTAGGCCGGGCTGACCTAAGAGCCCAGGTTTGTGAAAGAATCCCAGCCTTGATGGGCATTCGAGCACATGTCCCCAGACCTGCAGGCGTGTTTGCTAGCCACTGCGCTATCGCGACTTCTTCAGGAATATCATCATCAGCATCATCATCAAGTGCCATGCCAGCTGGTGTAGGCGTTCATGACTCTTCACAGATCTCTGTCTTTGGTTTTCTGGATCAACTCTGCTGCTGATATTCCTACAAACCACCGTCTCAATCCATCCAGCATCATTTCTCTTGGTCAGCCTCTGCCTCTCTTCCCCTCGATCTTTCCAGTCGTCACGATGTTCTCCAGTGTCTCTCTTCTCCTTCACATGACCAACGAAATCTGTTTGTCTCTTTATTATTGTTGTATATAAGGTTACTATTTTCATTATCCTCTTTCAGGCAATCGTTGTTAGTTACTTTGGCAGTCCAATGAACACCATAGTAAATGTAACATTTCGAGAACGGACACTTCTATAGCAGTATCTGCCCACGATTGCTGTCTACACTTGCCGTGCCATTCTTAAGATTGTTAACCGAAGGTCACATTTGTATATGTAAATCTTCCCTGACAGACAAGCGAGGAGTTATGTGGAAGCGGCGGAATAGTGGTTTTATAGAAGAATAATGAGAACGCCGGGCGGGTAGAAATATATGTTAATGAAGATGTATTGAAAGCAGTTAACTCACAAACGGTTGCTCGCATCAGAAGGATTGTCTACATTATTTGGCCATGTCGTGAGAATGGGAAAGCTGGGGTATGTCGTCACAATGGAAAAGTTGGAGATGAGAAGAGGGGAACTCCAAGGGAGAAGATGATGGACAATTTGACATCATGGCATGGAGGAACATCACTATCTGAAATAATTGGCATTACATGAGACAGAAGGCTGTGGACAGAAACGATCACCCACGCTATACGGTATGGACTAAAAGAAGATTAGCAATACACGGGACAGAAGACTATGGATAGACATGATCACCAACGGATTGCGTGGACTATAAGAAGATTGACATTACACAAGACAGAAGGTTGCTGACAGACAGGATCACCCACGCCAAACGGCATGGGCTATAAGAAGATTGGCAATACACGAGACAGAAAACTGTGGACACAAACGATCACCCACGCTATACGGCATGGGCTATAAGGGAGTCTCCGTGGCGAAGTGGTCAAGCTGTCTGCCTCGCGCTCCGAAGGCTGTGGGTTCGATTACGGGCTATATCTTTCCGTTCAGGATTGCATTTTTCAAGGAAACTCCTGGGGTCATCGCCGGAGCTGCGGAGTTCGTGATTTGTGCAACGCTTTCGGCAGGTCACCCTACGGAAAGAGACCGATCCATATGGGATAAAACCCGGTGCAATGAAGTCGATCCTCTCGATTTTTAAGACTTTGTTTTGGCAGTACACAAGACAGAAGGATGTGGACAGAAACGAGCATCAATGCCAAACGGCATGGGCTATAAGAAGATTGGCAGTACACGAGACAGAAGGTTGTGAACAGACACTGATCACGAACGTCACATTGCATGGGCTATAAGAAGATTAGCAGTACACGAGACAGAAGGCTGTGGACAGACACGATCACCCTCGCCACACGGTATGAACTATTCTCGTTGTCTGTACCCGAGACAGAAAGCTGGTGACAGAAATGAACACCCACGCCACACGGCATTGTCTCTGTGGTGAAGAATCTTCTCTAACTCTTGTCTAACTTGATCCAACCATGTTCATCTGGTCGATCCCATGCTGATAGATCTCTGCTGGAAGGAGAAGGGCAGCACATTCACGTGAAATCTGTTTCTCTAGCCAGATGGGACAGGGATGAGCCCATCCCTCCACTGAAGAGATGCTGAAATCGACAGCACTGAACCAGAAAGTACATTATAAACCAGATCATCCTGCAACCTTCGTTTTACTCTATGGATGACAGGTTAAAAGTTCTTGGAAATGTGTGGAAGGTAACAGATACAGATAACAAATTAAAGTTAGCAAACTTAGAATATCAAATTCTAACGTCGAATCAGTACTATTGTATGGATTGGAAACAGTGAGAGCGACTAAAAGGATTACACATAAACAACAAACATTCATTAACTCTTGCCTGCACAGAATAGACGGACTAATGTTGTCAAACAGAATCACCAATATGAAGCTCATGGAGAGAACTAAAGAAATATCAGTGAATCAAGATGCGAAGAAAACCTGAGAATAATATAGCTAGCAAGACCTTTGTCTGGAATAATATAGCTAGCAAGACCTTTGTCTGGAATAATATAGCTAGCAAGACCTTTGTCTGGAATAATATAGCTAGCAAGACCTTTGTCTGGAATAATATAGCTAGCAAGACCTTTGTCTGGAATAATATAGCTAGCAAGACCTTTGTCTGGAATAATATAGCTAGCAAGACCTTTGTCTGGAATAATATAGCTAGCAAGACCTTTGTCTGGAATAATATAGCTAGCAAGACCTTTGTCTGGAATAATATAGCTAGCAAGACCTTTGTCTGGAATAATATAGCTAGCAAGACCTTTGTCTGGAATAATATAGCTAGCAAGACCTTTGTCTGGAATAATATAGCTAGCAAGACCTTTGTCTGGAATAATATAGCTAGCAAGACCTTTGTCTGGAATAATATAGCTAGCAAGACCTTTGTCAGGAATAATATAGCTAGCAAGACCTTTGTCTGGAATAATATAGCTAGCAAGACCTTTGTCTGGAATAATATAGCTAGCAAGACCTTTGTCTGGAATAATATAGCTAGCAAGACCTTTGTCTGGAATAATATAGCTAGCAAGACCTTTGTCTGGAATAATATAGCTAGCAAGACCTTTGTCTGGAATCCACAAGACAAACGAAATAGAGGAAGATCCACACACAAAAATACATGGAGAAGAGAAGTATAGACATAAATTAATGAAATTGAGAGGACATGGATGGAGATGCGTAGGACAGTTAAGGATAGGATGTCTTGTGGTGAGTTTGTTGAGGGCCCATTGGGGAATAAAGAGCGAAAGAAGAAGAAAGGTTAGAGGTGAAAGGTGAGAGGGTCGACTTCACTGCACCGGGTTTCCCCCATCTGGTTCGTCTTTCAAGCGAAAATCAGCCTGTGGAGAGCATCGAATAGATCACGAACTCCGTAGCCCCAGCGATGACTTCCAGGGGTCTTCGAAAAATTGTGCGCGTGGTCGGAACAATGTAGTCCGTACACAACCCACGACTCTTACAAGGCGAGGCGGGCGACTGGACCACATCGCTAAGCAGACTTCACCCCCCTCCCTTTCTATGGATGATGGTTGGTTAGTTGGTTGATTGGTTCGTTGGTTGGTTGGTTGGCTTTGAAGAAAAACCATGTTCGGGCGCCGTTCAACCGTCACTATGCATGAGTTTTCTTATTATTATTATAATCCATTGATGATCGATCATGTCTGTCCTTACCATCTGTGTCTCGTGTGCTGCCAACTATTTCATATACTTATGTTGCGCTATACCATGATGTCAAACTGTCCAGCATCTTCTCTCTTTGTCTTCCCCTGCCTCTCTTCCCCTCCAACGTTCCCGTTGTAACGACGTTCTCCATCTTTCCTGTTCTCATGACATGCCCAAAGAATGTGTATAGTCCTCTTCTGATCTAAGGATGAGTACACCGTTAAACAGTTCTGCTGGGTGGTTATCGCCCCATGTCATGAATGTTATCATTATCTTAATGTAAACTTCATATTTTCATGTAGTTATTTTCAAATTATCTAGTCTCTTGGGCCTTCCACATTTCAGTTCCCTCAGAAAATCAATGTGAAACGTCGAATTCTTGATGTATTCGCGATGTTAAAACTGTGAATAGCTCTTACAGTGACTCAACTGTCATGCTTCGAATACTGCCAGAGTTGGATATTCCCAGGGGAGTCTGTATTTGGGATCGCAAGCCGCCATCTTGAAGCGATAATGACAGAATTCTCTCAACGGTCGCTCTGGCTATTTATAGAGATTCCGGCAGACAAATTTCAGCCTGCTGTGTCTAGATTATATCCACGCCCGACTACAGCATCTGGACTTAGCGACAAGCACAAGGAGGTGGCACAGAGGAACATCAATGCTCTCTCTCTCTCTCTCTCTCTTCTCTCTCTCCCTCTCGTTATCTACTGGATGCCATCCCGAGGGAACTTCTAGACCAGTGGTTCTCAACCTATTTTGGCCCGTGCACCCTTCACCATATTTTCAGAACGTCATTCCACCCTTTCGTATTTCCTTCCTATAACTCCCCCCTCCTCCCCTACACTGTATACGTAAAAATGGAAGCCAAATTAAATAACACCTACCAGAACAAGTCTAGACGTCTTCTTAAAACGAGATTTGCAGGTCTACTTGCGTTATAAAATGAATTTCATAAGGGCGAGAAGTACAGAACTGTAACGTATGGAGGGACAAACAATTCAAGTAATCGGTTTTTGTGTTAACGTGATCTTGAAATAATCTTAATTTCCCCCCCCCCCTTTTTTTTTTTGAAACCCTAACACCCCCCCCCCCCCGAGGGAATTCCCCACAGATTGAGAACCGCTGTTTTAGACTTTCGCTACTCACTGTAAGACAGGCGAGCGGAACTGTTACACTTTGTTTACTGACTCTAAGGCCCTGTAAAGGACATGCAGCTAACTTTTCACTCTGAGATAACAATGAGAGGCCTTTACTGGCTGTGTCTAGACTGAAATATCAGTGAGGGGTCTTTCCTGACCGTATCTAATCTGAGATATCAGTGAGGGGTCTTTCCTGACCGTAACTTGTCTGAGATATCAGTGAGGGGTCTTTCCTGACCGTAACTTGTCTGAGATATCAGTGAGGGGTCTTTCCTGACCGTAACTTGTCTGAGATAACAATGAGAGGCCTTTACTGGCTGTATCTAGTCTGAGATATCAGTGAGGGGTCTTTCCTGACCGTAACTTGTCTGAGATATCAGTGAGGGGCCTTTCCTGACCGTAACTTGTCTGAGATATCAGTGAGGGGCCTTTCTTGACCGTATCACGTCTGAGATATCAGTGAGGGGCCTTTCCTGACCGTATCTAGTATGAGATATCAGTGAGGGCCTTTACTGGCTGTGTCTAGTCTGAGATATCAGTGAGGGGCCTTTCTTGACCTTATCTAGTCTGAAATTAACAGCCTTTACTTTCTTTATCTAGTCTAATACAACAGTACGTAACCATTAATATCTTTATCCAGCCTGGGGCAATAGGGGGAAGGGGGGGGGGGGGGGGGCTTTACTTCTGTATCTTCTCTGAGACAACACTCTTACCCTGCTTATGACTCCTTTATGAAATCTAACATAACAAGCAGCAACTATACTTTCTATATCCACCGTTAGACAACAACAAGCTACTTCTGTTTTCTTTGCGTACTGTGGGACATCCGAAAGAAATGCCTACATTTTATTTGTCAAATAAGACAAGTTAGGAAGACCTTAGAGGCAATAGAGATGAATGTTGCGAATTCCTTGGGCACTCAGAGTATCTAAAAACAATTGCCTGAAAGAGGCTCTGTAAACTAGAACATTATATACACGAATAATAAATAGACAAACAGCTTTCTTTGGTCATGTGATGATAAGCAAGGCGTTGGAGAATATCGTGACAACTGCAAGGATCAATAGGAAAAGAGGCAGAGGCAGACCAAGAAAAATGACGCTGGATGTATTGAGACGGTGGCGTGGATGATGATACAAAGTTGATCCAGAATACCAAAGACAGAGGTCTGTGGAGAGATACGAGCGCCTTATGCCAGCTGACAGGACGCATGATAATGATTCAAACAACAGTAGTAAACTGTTACACTTTATCTATTGTGAGACATCCGAACGAAACTTCTAGATTGTGTGTATCTATTGAAACAAAGCCGGCGATGTGGCTCAGGGACAGTGAAGGCTTTTCACAATTCCCCGACATCCACAAACAGCAAAACAAAATGACGGGGTTCATTGCGACGTCCAGTAAAATTATATCAAACTGTAACTCATTGACACAACAGTGGGCAACCGCTACAGTTTATCTACTCGGAGATATTCGAAAGACTCTTCTACGTTTTATTTATCTATTCAAACAACAGTAGTAAACTGCTTCATTATGTCTACTCAAAGGCAGTGGTCTCGAGGTATGGTGTCCGCCTCGAGTGTTAAAGGTCCCCGGTTCAAGCCCCGGTGAGGGCCGGGATTTTTTCACGTGGACTTCTAGTAACAAAATTTCCCCTGGACTCTGGGTAGTGAGATCGGAGGCCCGTGTGTATTATTGCGCACGTAAAAAAATCCCTTGGCAGTTGGAAATCGAAAAAGAGTAGCCTAACGGCGCTGCCCGGGCAAATTTTCGAGTTAAAAATCTATCCAACGTATTTCAGGATCCTCGCCGGTGCTACGGAGTTCGTGCACTGAGCTGAGATTCTCGGACTCAGGCTTGGTATAGAAGTAGAACGGAAAACTTATGGGTTTTTTCCCGTGTGCCGTGATGTTGATCCGTCGACTAAACTAAACTAAACACACCACACAAAAAAAAAACTAGGATGAAGAATATCATGTCCACACTGAAGTCTTCTACTCTACTTTCTCGTAATCTGCTTCCGCGCCCAGCCCAAAATCTAGAAATCATCGTCGTCATCTTTTATCTTTGCTGTTAAGCGTCGTGGGGAGGAACAGTTGACGCTATCTGAACATTATATCTTCAACTTTATATTTAAGCTCCTTTCTTGTCCACCACGCCTTAAGCAGACGAATGAAATTCCGTGACATGCATTTTGTGGTGCTGCTTTCGTATAAGTTGTGGGCCTTTGCGCTTTTCAAGTTCGTCTGCATTATACAGGAGATGACAACCCTGCATTTCTGTCGTCCATATAGTGTATGATTGTGAGACGTAAGACTTAATAGTATCCTATAATTACATGATAGCGAAATAGTGGAACTTACAGGAGCAGCCTCAAACATCACATGGCAGTGACATCGTTTATCTTTACAGCTTCACGTATCACATCGCAGTGATATCGTTTATGTTTACAGCTTCACATATCACATCACAGTGACATCATTTATCTTTACAGCTTGACATATTACATAGCAGAGACATCGTTTATCTTTACAGCCTCACATATCACATCGCAGTGACATCGGTTGTCTGTTACCTGCAGCCTCACATATAATAGTGTTATGTTACCTGCAGCCTCACATAATCCATTGTATGTTACCTGTGGCGTCACATATCCTGTAATATCCTAGTGTATGATAGCTCCCATCGTACACATCACATTGCTTGTTACCTGTAGCCTCACATATCCTGTAATATCCTAGTGTATGATAGCTCCCATCGTACACATCACATTGTTTGTTACCTGTAGCCTCACATATCACATTGCATGTTACCTGCAGCCTCAAATATCACATTGTATGTTACCTGCAGCCTCACATATCACATTGTATGGTACCTGCAGCCTCACATATCACATTGCATGTTACCTGCAGCCTCACATATCACACTGTATGTTACCTACAGCCTAACATATATCACATTGTATGTTATCTGCAGCCTCACATATCACATTGAATGTTACCTGCAGCCTCACATATCACACTGTATGTTACCTGCAGCCTAACATATATCACATTGTATGTTATCTGCAGCCTCACATATCACATTAAATGTTACCTGCAGCCTCACATATCACACTGTATGATACCTGCAGCCTAACATATATCACATTGTATGTTATCTGCAGCCTCACATATCACATTGAATGTTACCTGCAGCCTCACATATCACACTGTATGTTACCTGCAGCCTAACATATATCACATTGTATGTTATCTGCAGCCTCACATATCACATTGAATGTTACCTGCAGCCTCACATATCACACTGTATGCTACCTGCAGCTTCACATATCCGGTAATATTATCCTATTATATGATAGCTGCCGTCGTATATGTAGCCGAGTGGAAAAGACAAGGGAAAGACTGATGTTTCCTTTGCTACGGTGCTAAGAGGTAGAGAGTAACTCTGACTTCGTTACGGCCAAAGAAGAAAAGGAGTGAAAAGAGAGGGAACCTCTCACCGCCCTCAACTGACAAAAAAGATTATAGTAATTAGGTAAGAATATACGAGATCTTGGACAGGGGCCTCAGCTCTGGACAATAACTGTCATAATTGAGACCCAGACAGTGGATTAAGGTGTTAGGTTGTGGTAGAAATAGTGGTTGTAAAAACTTAAAAGAGACTGAACAAACAAATCAAGGACAAATAAACATGCTCTTTATTTATTTCTTCAAACAAACAATGTTGGATAACATTGAATTTAAATAACAGATACACCAGACAACTGTATATATCAAATCACAACAGTGGGTAACCCCTAACCAATCAACAGCACTCAATATAACAGGGTACACCAAGTACCACAACACAGGTGTTCCACCCAATAGCTGGTTAGACTAACACAATAAAGAACTTTGATACAAGCAACACTGCACAGACAATAAGGCACTAGAGTGAAACATAAGTTACACAACATAAATCCTAAGACGCGACATAAACAAAAGAGTTGTGACACAATTCACTGTGACACAATTTACTGCCCCACCATGAACCCAGGCATGCTGACACTAACTAGTCAGCCACTTGGTTTTACGAAGGCATTAGTTGACCACAGATAAACTCAGGGAATTTTTCCCACATCTCACTACTTAAAAACAAAGCAGGACAGCTCGTTTGTTTTCACCAACCGGCCCGGGCAACAGCAGACAAAGAATTCACAAGTTGCTTTGATGCAAGTGGTGTTCCGGCACTGTCAAGCTTTTTGTATTAAACAGGCCAAACCAAGACGCGTTGATTTGGCTCTGTTACATATATATTACATTGTATGTTATCTGCAGCGTCACATATCACACTGCATGTTACGTGCAGCCTCAGGTAATCATATTGCATGTTACCTGCAGCCTCACATATCACATTGCATGTTACCTGCAGCCTCACATATCACATCGTCTGTTACAAGCAGTTTCATATACCACATAGTCTTTTACCTGCAGCCCTACATATCACATCTTCTGTTAACTGCAGCCTCAAATATTACACCGTATGTTATCTGCAGCCTCACATAATTACATCGTATGTTATCTGCAGTCTTACATATCACATCATTGTAACATTGGATATCTCCCAGGTACAACCTCATATAACACATCATAATGACATTGGATATCTCTGAGCTATAGCCTCACATATTACACCATTGTAACATCGGATATATCCTAGATGCAGCCTCACATATCACTTCTTGTAACATCGGATATATCCCAGCTGCAGCCTCATATATCACTTCATTGTAACATCATATATCTCCTAGCTACAGCCTCACATATCACATCATGGTGACATCGGATATCTCCGAGCTACAGCCTCATATATAACATCATTGTAACATCGGATATCTCCTAGCTACAGCCTCACATATCACATCATGGTGACATCGGATATCTCCGAGCTACAGCCTCACATATCACATCATTGTAACATCGGATATCTCCTAGCTACAGCCTCACATATCACATCATTGTAACATCGGATATCTCCGAGCTGCCGCCTCACATATCACATCATTATAACATCGGATATCTCCTAGCTACAGCCTCACATATCACATCATTGTAACATCGGATATCTCCTAGCTACAGCCTCACATATCACATCATTGTAACATCGGATATCTCCTAGCTACAGCCTCACATATCACATCATTGTAACATAGGATATCTCCTAGCTACAGCCTCACATATCACATCATTGTAACATCGGATATCTCCGAGCTACAGCCTCACATATCACATCATTGTAACATCGGATATCTCCTAGCTACAGCCTCACATATCACATCATTGTAACATCGGATATCTCCTAGCTAGAGCCTCACATATCACATCATTATAACATCGGATATCTCCTAGCTACAGCCTCACATATCGCATCATTGTAACATTGGATATCTCCAAGCTACCGCCCCAATATCACATTCTGGCAATATCGTGCGTCAAACAACCGTAGACAGCCGGACAAGCGGGCGCTAGCATGGATGGAAGTGACTTGCGCTGGTAATGCCATGACCTTTGTCGGGCGCGAGTTCCACGCCTTTGCTCGTCGTCTGCGAAAGTGAGTGCAGGCTGGCCACCTCCGTACATCCAGGCCTACAAAATGTGATACAGCAGAAGAAGAAGAATAAAACAAAGAAGAAGAATATATAATCGTTAGCCTTGTCTCATCTATATCCCTCCTGCATTGAGCAAATGCTTTATCTAAGCAAATGTTTGATCCTGATACAAAAACTGCATTGTTGTTTTAGCAGAGAGAGAGAAAAAAGAAAACATAAAACCGCTGATTAATGAAGTCGGCATCTCAGAATGTATCGTAACTGTCCTTGCCACCAAGGTCATCGATTTTCAGAGGGAAAACCATCGACCAGGCCTTTAGCCTAATGACAAAACATAAAGTGACACGCTGTCATGGCCTGCTTCATTAATTATCCACAGCCCTACAGCAAGCACTTGACACCATACAGACATACACACGCCAGACATGCTACTGCAATGAAAAACACCCAGTATGGCTGTTCCTATATGTTTAGTTTAGTTTAGTTGACGGATCAACATCACGGCACACGGGTGTAACCCATACGTGCTCCGTTCTACTCCTAACTCAAGCCTGAGTCCGGAGAATCTCAGCTCAGTGCACGAACTCCGTAGTACCGGCGAGGATCCTGAAATATTTTGGGTAGATTTTTAACTCGAAATTTTGCCCGGGCAGCGCCGTTAGGAAACTCTTTTTCGATTTCCAACTGCCAAAAGATTTTTTACGTGCGCAACAAAACATACGGGCCTCCTATCTCACTACCCAGAGACCAGGGGACATATTGTTACTAGAAGTCCACCTGAAAAAATCCCGGCCCTCACTAGGGTTTGAACCCGATACCTCCCGCACTCGAGGCGGACACCATACCTCGAGACCACTCAGCCCCCTCCTTTGTGTTTACCCACGCTAAGATGCGGATGCTGGTAACAACATGGGCTATGATTACTGCTTCTGTTTATATGTGTGCCCAGTTGTTCTTATGGTGTGTTGTTTACTGCTACGAAGAAAGAAAGAAAGAAAGAAAGAAAGAAAGAAAGAAAGAAAGAAAGAAAGAAGGACGGAAGGAAGGAAGGAAGGAAGGAAGGAAGGAAGGAAGGAAGGAAGGAAGGAAGGAAGACAACGTACACAAGTCAGAAAGCAATCGATATGCACTAGACAGTTACAAGACAGCCGTTAGACATTCATCAATAAACTGCCAGGCAGTCAATTGACAGCCGTCAGACATTCATCGATAAACTGCCAGAGAGTCATTAGACAGCCGTCAGACATTCATCACACAACTGCCAGACAGTCACTAAACTATCACCTGACAGTCGTCATACACTTACCAGTTACTAGAGTGTTACTAGACAGCCGACAGACACTCACGAGACAGCAGACACTCACGAGACAACTGCCAGGCAGTTACTAGTACTGTCACCAGACAGCCGTCAGACACTCACTAGACAACTATCGGTCGCTAGACTGTCAACAGACACTCACCAGGCAATTATCAGTTTCTAGACTATCACCAGGCACTCACCAGGCAGTTACTAGACTGCTACCAGATAGCCGTCCGGCAGTCACCAAAACACTGCCAGACAGTCACAAATACTGTCACCAGACAGATACTCACACCACAACTACCACAGTCAGTAGACTGTCCCAGACAGCCCTCAGATACTCACCCGACAACTATCAGACAGTCACCAGTACTGTCATCAGTTAAAGTTAGTTGCATATTCTTTACAGAACGTAGCAATGAACTCGAGCAATTTTTGACTGTTCGTGATTCCTGAGCAAGTTTACGTTCAGTAGTTTGTCATTGCATTCTAAACGACCGGCACGCATACCATTGTATGGAAACCAACGCAAGGCGTTCAGCTTCCAAATCGCCCGCAGCTGTGTTTCGAATGCGGTGGCATCCTCTACCTAGCCCAGATAAAGTGATGAGTAGTTCTGAAAACGGTTCAACTGCTCGTTCTTCACACACCTGCCATGACTTAACGTAGTCCTGATTTCGGGTAGTCTACCTTGTACATGGGTGTCCCGCAGACTAGAGGAGGGAAGGCGGCGCCTTGTATGTCCTGTTAGTAGTAATTACTCTACCTGGCTGGAGAATTAACTCACAGAGTGAACTTATTACTTCATAAGAAGAGAATTCACATTCTATGGGCTTATAGGAAGGGAAAAGCTTTATTACAACGTGACAAGGGGAAAATTAGAGAGGAAAAAACGCAGAGGGAAACCAAGAGAGAAGATACAGGACAGCATGGCATAATGGAAAAACAAGAGTAATTTACTTTCTTTTTATATTCTAACAAATGGCACATTGGGATGAGGGTGACAGTTCTCTTTCTGTCAGCCTTTCTTTCTTAGACAATTCTGAAAATGATCCGGTACGCATTTAATTAAGGTTGTACATCATGTTCCCTGCAAAGTGGTGTAGGTGTTCGTGTCTCCTCAGAAGCTGAGGCGATCTCAACAAATCGCCAAGGAAAATGACTGTGGACTGAGCCTGCTATAGTGTTAAAACACACAGAACAGAGAAACTTATTTGATCTACACCCGCACCATCTGAGTGCAACCTCTGTGGAGACGTCGACAAGTTCAAGTTTGAATAAGGATTGGATGGGTGGATGGATGGATGGATGGATGGGTGGATCGATGGATGGATGGATGGGTGGGTGGGTGGGTGGGTGGATGGATGGATGGATGGATGGGTGGGTGGGTGGGTGGATGGATGGGTGGATGGGTGGATGGATGGATGGGTGGGTGGGTGGATGGATGGATGGATGGATGTATGGATGGATGAATGAATGGATGGATGGATGGATGCATAGATGGATGGATGGGTAGGTGGATGGATGGATGGATGGGTGGGTGGGTGGATGGGTGGATGGATGGATGAATGGATGGATGGGTGGGTGGGTGGATGGATGGATGGGTGGGTGGGTGGGTGGATGGATGGATGGGTGGGTGGATGGATGGATGGATGAATGGATGGATGGATGCATAGATGGATGGATGGATGGGTGGGTGGGTGGGTGGATGCATAGATGTATGCATAGATGGATGGATGGATGGGTGGATTACGTGGAGGGATGGTTGGGAGGTTGCATGTAAGTGTGAATGGAGGGATGCATGGATGGATACATGTAGGGAAGGAGGGATAGATGGAGGGATGGATTCATTCATGGAAGTATAGATGGAGGAATACATAGATGGATGCATGGGGGGAAGGAGTGACAGATGGAGGGATGGATGGAGAGGTGGATGGAGGGATGTATAGTAGGTTGTATGGATGGATGCATGGAACTGTTGATAGAGGGGTGCATGGATGGATGCATGGAGGCAAGGAGGAATAGGTGGAGGGATGGATGGAGAGGTGGCTGGAGGGATAATTGCTGCATTCTGTAACTATATCCAGATCGACGTGTGAAGGTGTATGGAGAAGACGAGTAGGGGAATACTGTTATGGCAAGCAAGTGCACCTGCAGCCTCACATATCACATTTCATATTATCTGCAGCCTCACATATCACATCATCTGTTACCTGCTGCCTCACATATCACATAGCATGTTACCTGCAGCAACCTGTGGTTACACAGCCATCGTGGCTCTTAGGCAGTTTAACAAACTGTCTCAAACTGAATGAACAAAAATATGACAGCTGTACACATCAAGATTTGGTCCGGATATAGCAAAGCAGAATGTACAACTGACGCTCAGCTCAGACGCTGCTGTAGGCCCGTCACCTTAAACCTTCGATGATAGGTCAGCATAGCCGAATGGATAAGAACGCGAGTTCTTAAACATCCGGTGTGCTGATGCTGATGTAAGGAGTTCAATCCCCTACACCGGATATTTTGACTGAAATGGTGACTTCTCGTCCTTAACTTGAAAACGTAAATTATGAGTACCTCTGAAGTCGGAGTGAGTTCGCCTGAAGGCGAGGGACACTGGTAATAGGGAAAGCTAATCCACACGCAAAATTCAGTCCAGTGCTACTAGAAGTAGTGTGTATGGACTACGCTTTACGCTTGAGTTCAAAGCGAGCGGACGCAAAACTAAAACAGAACTTCGATGTGAAGATGGCACTTGATGATGATTGCCTAATATCCTCTTCAGGCTCTGAACGATCTTGACTGTTCATAGCTGGTTCTGACATCTGTAATACCACACAACCTGATGCAGATATGTTGTAATCTGTCCAACAATGACAGGATATGACGGATTTGTCAATAATACCACTCAGCGCAGTATTCACAGAGCCAGTTAGATATTATTATCTCATTTGTTGACTAGGCAGCGACAGTGTCCCTGCAACAGTCTGTTGGATTCTAGTCTCTGTTGCAGTTTATTGGCATCATTTATAACTTCTCTGTTATCTGTTGTTATCGTCACTAGATTACTGAAACTATATATGATTTGCGCAAGATGATTAACATATCAAAGATACAGTGAACTAATGTAATACTAATGATGAATATGTACTGCTAGGACGGTGGTTCTCAACCTTTTTTTCTATTAAATTTAATAGCCCATACTAAAACAAGTCTAGACGTCCACATAAAACGTGATTTGTGGGTCTACTTACTTTATAAAATGAATTTTAGAAGGGTGAGACGTACAGAAGCGTAAAGTATGAAGGGGGAAAACAATATCAAGTAATCGGTTCTTGTATTAACGCGATCTTCAAAAAACCTTAATTCCTCCCCTGGAAACCCTAAACTTCCCCGGGGGGGGGGGGGGAGGGAGAGAGAGAGAGAGAGAGAGAGAGAGAGAGAGAGAGAGAGAGAGAGAGAGAGAGAGAGAGAGAGAGAGAGAGAGAGAGAAATTCCCCACCGGTTGAGAACCACTGTGCTAGGAGAAATATCATACTATTCGCCTTGATGTTTTATGGTTAGAACTGTTGGACTATTAGAGTTGATGCTGTATTCAGATGAAAACTACCAGACTACTAGTGAGGAGCCGTGACAGAGAACAGAGATCGTCTTGATGCTGTATGGTTAGAATTGTTGGACTATTAGAGTTGATGCTCTATTCAGATGAAAACTACCAAACTACTAGTGAGGAGCCGTGACAGAGATCACTGGATCATAAGGTAGAAGACTTATCCCCAGAAAAGGGTTTAAAGTTTTTTCCAAGGATCTCATCATCTCATCGGGTTCCTCTTGTAACTTGCAGTGTCGAGGTGAAGCATAAACAGCGGGAGAGTGCCGGTATATTGGCTTCATATATCGAGATTCCAATGGTCTCTGTAATTCCTTCTATCCATCTTTTACGTGGACGGCCTATTCTTTTGCTTCCGTTTGATCTGTACATCATTGCTTGTTGTGGTATACTGTTAGCTGGTAATCTAGTTATGTGGCCAAACCATTCAACCTGCTGTTTTCTGATAAAATTTAGCGCTGCTATAACCCCAACTTTAGCCCTGATTTCTTCATTTCTGATTTTCTCTCTACTTGATACATTAAGTATTCTTCTCAGGAATCTCATTTCTGTTGCTACAATTTTTCTTTTCTCTTTTTCTGTCATTGGATCAATTTATATAATAATACTACACTGTTCCTTGATCCCTTGGACAGTGAGTCTCTCGTATAAAGGCGAAAAATAGGAGGCATCAGAAACAGAAGACGTCAAGTTCCAGACACGAGAGGAAGCAACAGAGAAGTTCCAGACACGAGAGGAAGCAACAGAAAAGTTCCTGACACGAGAGGAAGCAACAGAGAAGTTCCAGACACGAGAGGAAGCAAAAGAAAAGTTCGAGACACGAGAGGAAGCAACAGAAAAGTTCCAAACACGAGAGGAAGCAACAAAAAAGTTCCAGAGACGAGAGGAAGCAACAGAGAAGTTCCAGACACGAGAGGAAGCAACAGATAAGTTCCAGACACGAGAGGAAGCAACAGAAAAGTTCCAAACACGAGAGGAAGCAACAGAAAAGTTCCAGAGACGAGAGGAAGCAACAGAGAAGTTCTAGACACGAGAGGAAGCAACAGAGAAGTTCCAGTCACGAGAGGAAGCAACAGAGGAGGAAGTAGAAGAGAACGACGAAAACCAAAACGACATCGACCAAGAGTGAACGGCGGCCAGAAGAAGAGATTACTCTCCACTAAAATCAAGCAATCAAGCCGTCCATGACACAAGATACAAGGAGACCAAGAAGAATCGAAGACAGTCCGAGGCGGGGAAATAGATGGAATCTCAGGAGGGACGACAACTGGTTAAAAACAACTCCTTGAAGGAAAACAACAACATGAGACGGGGCGGGAACCCAACTACACCAGGCCTTACAAATGTGCGACTCTGACCAGACATGTTTAACGCCACCAAAGTTGAAACTCAATAACAGACAGAAAAGACTGTCTCCAGGAAGCGAAATCGCAGCCCTATCTACGCAAGAAGAGGTACGAGGTTAATCATAAAGGCCCCAATTATAATCGATCGATAATACGAAGGTTGAACGGGGCCGAAACATCTATTCTCACAACATGGATTGGATTGGATTGGCTCCGTGTGCAAGTTGTGAACGCCAGTTAGCAATCGCAAAGAGCAGGCCTTCAGGCTGTTGCCCTGGCATAATTGTTAGGAAAGATAACCTGCCCACGGGTAGACAGAGCTCGTTACCCTGGATGGAATCTGTCTAGAGGGAACAAACTTGACACACATGCATGCTGAAGTCGGCCACGCCGGCATTTGGGGTGCATAGCTTGGTGTGATGAGTTCCTCTCGGAAAGGGAACCAAGAAGTATCAAAGAGCGACAAATAGGAAATCATCCTTTCCTTATTACCTTCTTCTTTCAGGCACAAGAGCACAACAGACAGACATAAAAGGCGCTGGAGTGCACGCAAAAACATTGATAAATTTGCACACTCGGAACGCAATGTTGGTAGCTACGGTATTTTTAGTGTTCGCTCGCTTTGAACGCAGTCGCAGTCCATGCACGTGCTTGCTACTTTTGGGGCACTGGAATTATTACAAACTACACGGTGGTTGACCACTAGCTGGACAGCATTCCTTATTTATACGTGTCTGCTTTATATCCTTTTGCGTTTTCATTAAAATGTTTTTTAATCTGCAAGATCTGATTGCGCTATTCCTGAAGAAGATCACTAAGATCGAAGCAGTCGGATTCGTTAGTGTTGTGGTTGAGCTTATTTACTATATATTTGCTGAACGTTGCTTTTAGTATTATTATCATTATCTTATTATTATTTTATTTTCCCTCTTCATTTCTAGACTGTGATTTATGTTTACCGAGATTGGCCCCTTGTCTCTTCTTTTCTTTCTCTCTCTCCCCATCTTTCTCTCTTGCTCTCTTGCTCGCTCTCTCTCTCTCTCTCTCTCTCTCTCTTCTCTCTCTCTCTCTCTCCCTTTCTCTCTCTCTCTTTCTCTTTCTTTCTTTCCTTCTTTTTTCTTTCTCTCTCTCTCTTTCTCTTTCTCTCCCCCTCTCTCTCTTTCTCTCTCCATCCTCCGTCCCTCGGCAGCCACACAAGCCTGTTTCATTTCATATTGACCCCGTTGCAGTCGCCATTTCTCTTCTGGGCTATGAAAATGATTAGTCCCCTGGCAGAAACTATCTATGGAGTGTGAACTGTTGCACTTTTACATATTCTAACCTGCTCTAAGCTACTGTGTGAGATTAGGTGTCCAGTTTCCTTACTGTTAACTTTATTTCCCAGATATTTCTAGAATATTCTGAAAAGTATCACACGCACTTTGTACGAGTTTGGTTCGACCCAGTCTCTACATGTGTATTTAATCTCCCAACGGAATCAAAATCCCCCGAATCAGCTCAATTCTACGGGATGAGATAGAACAGCCTTCCACCAACCCTCCTTGATCGCATCCTATGCGTGGTAGATACAGTGTTCTATTCTTTGGTTTCATTGTGGGCCCCTGTAACACAAAGACAGGCCGTACTAGTCAGGAGAAACAAAGATGACCATGAAGATGTATATCTGTAAGACTTTCTATTAATTGCTGATGTTTCACTCAGTCAAATGCATTAGTGCAGTCTGTTAAGCATGCACATGTGACATCCTCTTGCACTTATAAATGAGGCGCGTTGGTGTCATCGCAGGGAGGTTAATGTGATAATGTCATGTTCATGCTCTATCAACATCTGATTTTTCTCAGTAACTGATTATGGATTGCGACTTCTCTCGGTGTCAAAGAGTCAGCTAGTCAAACTACCGAGCACACAGAATGGAGCTATGCGGGTGATACTAGGATGCACAAGGGACACAAAGTGTGAATTCACAAAGTGTGAATGCGATACATCATAGGCTTACGCAAGATTACAGACAGACTCAAGGTGCTGTGGGGCTAAATCATATGTATAGTGTAGAATGACTGATAAATCATCACCGCGGCGTAGAGAGAAAGGAACTGCAAGGAGTGACCAGAGAATCTGGCGGACACTCAGGACACATAATCAGACAGTTACTGGTACCATTAGTATTGCGACCTTTCGATGGCTGTTGAAGATGAGGACGGAGCAAGTAAGGCTACAAAATCGTGCAGGTTCTAATACTTCCCAGACACAGACCAAGTTGTTGCTTCAGGACGTTAGTATTTTTTGGTCACTTCTATGTATTTATCGCAAGGGTGTAGGCCCTACAGGCCAAATGGAAGCAGAAGAAGAGGCCGACCACGTAAACGATGGACAGAGGGAATAGCAGAGTCTATGGGAATATCGATACATGAAGTCCATTAACGGTCTGTTTATGCTTCATCTCAACACCGCAAGCAACAAGAGGAACAATATGAGATGAGATGAGATGAGATGATGAGATGGGATGAGATGAAATATGTATCTGCCAACGTCTGTGGTGCATGGGTAGCGAACGCGATTCGAAATCCCGCATTCAAAATCAGCTACAGGTGACTTGGAAGGAGATCATCTGGTGTTGATTATTAACAAAGGTAAGAGCGTCGGTCGTCGTTTTGAAAGCAGTGGCAAACTACTGAACGTAAACCCACACAACGTAAAATGTAAATCACAGACAGCAAAAAAGAAATACTAGGACGTCCTGAAAAGGACTGCAAACGAACTTTTCAAGTATTTTTCTATGATTATCCTCACACAGAACTTTTCAAGTATTTCTCTAAGATTATCCTCACACAGAAAACTGCCTCTCTTGTCCCAGATGTGGTCCTGGGAAATCTGTCACTTTCATCTGTTGGTATTGGGTCGTGCGCACAAAGCCGGACACTCGACGCAGTCACCAAGTCGACTAGAAGAGACAAGTTGAGAAACAGTTGGCGGCCATTACCACACACGACAGACAAGACGGCGGTTACTTGAAGGCCGGGGTGAAGAAAAAAGCACCTTTACACTCCGAAATGGTTGTCACCATAGACGACAGAAGGGGATAAACCCAATTTGTACTTACAATTGAGATGTCGTTAGTTTCTTATTGCCGTGCCGTGACAAGAAAATCTGCTCATTTTCAACCGGTTTTTACAAATTATTCTGACATTCGCTGAAACCATCTTGCCGGCCACGAGCCAATATTCCCGCTGTAGTTGATTTGAAAAGTGTGATCGTATCGTTTCGTTTCTTCTTATGAGGGGGGGGGGGGGGGGGGGGGGGAAAGGCGAGATGTGTGTGGTTTCAAAGTATTGTTTACGCTGTGAAGACATTTTATCTGGGAGGGTAAACATAGTCAGGATCAAAGATAGGCTGGCATACGGATCGATGCATTAAATATATGGATGCATAGATTGAGGGGTGGATGCAATTGATGCATGCTTGCACTGATGGAGAAATGGATGGTTTCGTGGATAGATTGTGGCATTAATGTAGGAATGGATGCATGCTTGCACGGATGGATGAATGGAGGGATGGATGCATACATGGATGGAAACATGGATGCTTAATTGCATGGGTGTAGGAATGAATTGATTGAGGAATGGGTGGGTGGGTGCATGGATTGACATATGGATGCTAACTTACGTGGGTGTGGTAATGGATGGATTGGGGGATGGATGGGGGGAGGGGTGCATCCATTGATGGGGGGTTGGAAACATGATTTCATGGATCGAGGGATGGATGGATGGATGGATGGATGGATGGGTGAATGGATGAGTTGGTAGATTGGATGGATGGTTGGGTGGTTTGATCTATGGATGGTGGGATAGTTGGTAGATTGGATGGATGGTTTGGTGGCTTGATCGATGGGTGGGTAGGTGGTTATATTGGATGCATTAATGGGTGGATCGGTATGCAGACAGACAGACAGACAGACAGGCAGGCAGGCAGGCAGGCAGGCAGACAGACAGACAGACAGACAGACAGACACACAGACACACAGACACACAGACAACTAAACTTTCATGGCGTTTCAAGTGACCAGAATAGTTCAATTTTTTTTTCCATCGTCTTGAGGAATTCCCGTTATAGTAATTGATAGGGAGCTGTGCTTATAATCCACTGAACGTGTTGCGTGGAGGGCATTGATCAGAAATTGAGTAAAGACAAAGGAGAAAATGATTGCAGATAGGTCATACACTGAGCGTGAGAGACGTAAGATGGTGCGTGATGGTGGAAATGACCATGTGCTCGCATGCATCCACTGCGGACGAACACTTACAGCGAATTGGTCTGATCAGTCACATTCACTACCGCCATGGGTTGTAGTTAGTATGCCTTTATGAAGCACAATGCAACAAACTATCCTCTATCAAGACGGCAAGGTGCCAATGATATAATGAATGCTTATAATGTGGTGAGAGTGGTCGGACGAGGAATCCTGCCTTCGTCGTCAGCCGATGGCGGGACAAATTAGCCACCTGCTTCCCCCGTGCATTCACCTACAAAAATACGTCACAGTTACTTCACAGACCCAAATTAGATTCATGCTTCACGAATCATGAGATGACCACATCAATGAGATCATAACGTAAAACATGATATGGTTATGGTCTAATAACTTAATTCTCCATGATGTGGTTATTTTAGTGGTCTAATAACTTACTTCTCCATGATAAGTTATGTTAGTGGTCTAATAACTTAATTCTCCATGACAAGTTATGTTAGTCGTCTAATAACTTAATGCTCCATGATAAGTTATGTTAGTGGTCTAATAACTTAATTCTCCATGATAAGTTATATTAGTCGTCTAATAACTTAATGCTCCATGATAAGTTATGTTAGTGGTCTAATAACTTAATGCTCCATGATAAGTTATATTAGTGGTCTATTAACTTAATTCTCCATGATGTGGTTATGTTAGTGGTCTAATAACTTAATGCTCCATGATAAGTTATGTTAGTGGTCTAATAACTTAATTCTCCATGATAAGTTATATTAGTGGTCTATTAACTTAATTCTCCATGATGTGGTTATGTTAGTGGTCTAATAACTTAATGCTCCATGATATGTTATGTTAGTGGTCAAATAACTTAATTCTCCATGATGTGGTTATGTTAGTGGTCTAATAACTTAATTCTCCATGATGTGGTTATGTTAGTGGTATGATAACTTAATTCTCCATGATAAGTTATGTTAGTGGTCTAATAACTTAATGCTCCATGATAAGTTATGTTAGTGGTCTCATAACTTAATTCTCCATGATGTGGTTATGTTAGTGGTCTAATAACTTAATGCTCCATGATATGTTATGTTAGTGGTCAAATAACTTAATTCTCCATGATGTGGTTATGTTAGTGGTCTAATAACTTAATTCTCCAAGATGTGGTTATGTTAGTGGTATGATAACTTAATTCTCCATGATAAGTTATGTTAGTGGTCTAATAACTTAATGCTCCATGATGTTATGTTAGTGGTCTAATAACTTAATTCTCCATGATAAGTTATGTTAGTGGTCTCATAACTAAATTCTCCATGATAAGTTATGTTAGTGGTCTAATAACTTAATGCTCCATGATGTGGTTATGTTAGTGGTCTCATAACTTAATTCTCCATGATGTGGTTATGTTAGTGGTCTAATAGCTTAATTCTCCATGATGTGGTTATGTTAGTGGTCTAATAACTTAATTCTCCATGATAAGTTATGTCAGTGGTCTCATAACTTAATTCTCCATGATGTGGTTATGTTAGTGGTCTAATAACTTAATTCTCCATGATAAGTTATGTTAGTGGTCTAGTAACTTAATTCTCCGTGATATGGTTATGTCAGTCGTCTAATAACTTAATTCTCCATGATAAGTTATGTTAGTGGTCTAATAACTTAATGCTTCATGATAAGTTATGTTAGTGGTCTAATAACTTAATTCTCCATGATAAGTTATGTTAGTGGTCTAATAACTTAATTCTCCATGATAAGTTATGTTAGTGGTCTAATAACTTAATTCTCCCTGATATGGTTATGTCAGTCGTCTAATAACTTAATTCTCCATGATGTGGTTATGTCAGTCGTCTAATAACTTAATGCTCCATGATATGTTATGTTAGTGGTCTAATAAATTAATTCTCCATGATATGGTTATGTTAGTGGTCTAATAACTTAATTCTCTATGATATGGTTATGTTAGTCGTCTAATAACTTAATCCTCCGTGATATGGTTATATTAGTGGTCTAATAACATAAGTCATCTTGATATGGTTATGTTAGTGGTCTAATAATTTAATTCATCTTGATATACTCCATGATGTGGTTATATTAGTAGTCCAATAACTTAATTCTCCATGATATGGTTATGTTAGTTATCTAATAACTTAATTCTCCATGATTGGTTCGGTGTCTAGAGGTAGGAGAAGTGCCTGGGGGTTCATAGCAAAAGCTAATGGCCGACGTTTGGTGTAGGAGAGCCTGGCATATGATACCACAACAACTAGCTTAAGTATGGAGGTGGAGGCGGTCACTGCAGCTTTCCGCTGGATCGAGAATACGATACACACACATCGTGATTGTAACTGACTCAGAAAGCATGCTGAGGAAGGTGAGGACAGGCAAGCTTCGTGCAGAGTGGCTTGCTTCGCTTCGGAGGTCACGGGTGGCAAGCATCGCCTGGATCTTTTCTCCGGGGCATGCCGGTGTGCTGGGGAATGAACAGGCGGACAGATTGGCTGGCTCTGCAAAACTTGGTGGAGTATTGATGCATGACAAGGCAGACGTGGTTGCGGCCTTGTGGGAGCACGTGTACACCTCGGAGGAGCAGCAAGAATGAGGCAGCGAGGAGTGACGAGGAGATCTGGCCGACGCTCGACGCTCAGAGGAAAGGCGAGACGGACATATAATCAGATTGCTACTGGTACTATTGGTGCTGGAACTCTTCGCTGGCTGCTGAGGATGGGGACATAGCGCCTATGGGAATGCCCCGAATGCTGTGATATCGGTTGCTAGATCAATCAATCAATCAATTCTCCATGATATGGTTATTTTAATGGTCTAATAACTTGATTCTCCGTGATATGGTTATGTTAGTGGTCTAATAACTTAATTCTCTATGATATGGTTATGTTAGTCGTCTAATGCCGGTTTCGTGGCTTAGAGGTTATGACTTTTCTCCGTAATCTCGTATACTCTCGTCGGTGACGGGATGACGGTGAGAATCAGCAGTGGTTCGAATCGCATCGGTAACTTACGGGGTATGTGAGCCGGCCGCTCAGAAAGCAATGGCATACTACTGAGCGTAATCTTGCCAAGAAATCAACATACAGCTGAAAGATGCTGGTGTTGACAGCGATGTCCTGTAAAGAATATGCAAAAAAAAAAAAGTCGTCTAATAACTTACTTCTCCATGATGTGGTTATGTTAGTGGTCTAATAACTTAATTCTCCATGATATGGTTATGTTATTGGTCTAATAACTTAATTCTCCATGATATGGTTATGTTAGTGGTCTAATAACTTAATTCATCTTGAAATGGTTATGAAATTTGTCTAATAACTTAATTTATCTTGATATGGATATGTTCGTGGACTAATAACTTAAATTCTCCATGATGTGGATATGTTAGTAGTCTAATAACTTAATTCTCCATGAAATGATTATTTCACTGACATAATTAACGTACTCCTCGCATGGAATGGTTATATTACTGACATATTAACGTATTTTTCGCATAATAAGCGTAATTCTCGCATGTTATGGCTATATCTCGGACATAATTAACGCAATTCTCGCATGATATGGTTATATATAACTGACATATTTAACGTATTTCTCTCATGCTATGGTTATATCACGGATATAATTAACGTAATTCTCGCGTGCTATGTTCACATCAGTAACATAATGAACGCAGTTCTCTCACAATATGGTTATATCATTGACAAAAAGCACGGAATGTTCACACATTATGGTTATATCATTGATATAAAACAAGTAATTCTTTTACATTATGGTTATTTAACTGACATAATACGCGTAATTCTCTCATGTTATGTTTATATCATTGACATAATAAAACATGCATGCAATTCTCTCACATTATATTTATGTCATTGTCATAATAACGTTATTCTCAAAGGTTAGAATCATATAAAAAAGTATAACACTATAGCCCACGTGTCAACACTATAACAATCCTCTATTTTACCTGTTAAGTTTGGTACAAGAAGGGTCCCATGTCTACCAGCAGACGTCAGTCGTCCTTAGAAAACAATAGCAACCGTGGTTATCTCTGTCACGTCTCTCCTCGACCCTACTTCTGCACACACACATTTCACAAAGTGGCAGCAATTCTAGTGCTGATGGCAGCATTCGGCAAATCCTGAAACTCACACCGACAACACGAACTTGTCCCCACGTCTGTCCTGGCTCAGTGCTAAATCTCCCGCCGTTCTCGCCTCGCTCTTATCCTAGTTCAGTGCCAACGCCCCTGCCGTGCAATCCCCCTTGCGTCGTTAAACAACACACGACAAACGAGTGGCTCGTTTTTTCAAACTATGGCTGGACATTTCCCAGTTATTGTCCCTGGCGATCACGTTTCAGTTGTAGGCTGTTGCATATACATTTTTTTCCCGCGTTTCCATCCTGTTTCAGGATATTGCGGTCAACATCAGCATCTTTCAGCTGTATGTTGATTCCTAGGCTAGATTACGCTCATCAACACGCCACGACTTTCTGAGCGACCGGCTCCATACTCTCATAAGTCACTGGCGCGACTCGAACCGCTTCCAATTCTCGTGCGCTCACGTCACCCACGAGAGTATTCGGGGTTACGGAGAAAGCTGCTAACCTTTCGACCAGGAAGACCGGCATATACATACGTGGGATATTCTATTCTGCAAGAAACAATTTGATTACCCGCCTGAATGTTAGACGTCACTGTTTGTTTTATGTAGGAATGAAACTTAGTTTAGTTTAGTTAGTTTATTCGACGGATCAACATCACGGCACACGGGTGTAACCCATAAGTGCTCCTGTTCTACTCCTAACTCAAGCCTTGAGTCCGGAGAATCTCAACTCAGTGCGCGAACTCCGTAGCACCGGCGAGGATCCTGAAATACTTTGGGTACATTTTTACCTAAAAATTTTGCCCGGACAGCGCCTTTAGGCTACTCTTCTTTGATTTCAAACTATCAAGGGATTTTTTACGTGCGCAACATAACACACGGGCGTCCGATGTCACTACCCAGAGACCAGGGGAATTTTTTTAAATTAGAATTCCATTGAAAAAGTCCCGGTCCTCACCGGGGCTTGAACCCGGGGACCTCCAGAACTCGAGGCGGACACCATACCTCGAGACCACCCATCCCGCATAGGAAGGAAACTGTTACATAGGAACAATGATTAGGCTTTTTTTTTTAAAGTTTTAAAAATTTTAAAATGTATACATTTTAATAAATTGAAATAGTTTGGTCACTTGAAACGTCACGAAAGTTTGGAGAGAACAATAATGGAGGGGTATATGCCTGGGAAGAGAGGAAGAGGAAGGCCAAAGAGAAGATGGGTGCGGGATATGGCAGATGATCTCCAGATGGGTGTATCGGACGCGGGACATCTTGCTTATGATCGAGAGGTTTTCTGGAAGGTTGTTATGGGAGCGAGGTTCTGCAAAGGACATGCTTCTGAATGAATGCATACATTTTAATGACAATTTGTATTCCTTGACAGCATATTTTCCCATAGGGTAAAGGCGCTGTTTCCTCATCTCCTTCTTGCTCTTGCATGTGAGAGACAGATGCATGACCCTGGTCTTCTTCTGTCGGAGATCCTTGGGCGTGTGGGCTTTCTTGCGGTAAAATTTACGCAGGTTGTCCAGTTGTGTCTGATGACGGTGAGGACTCTGGTAACAGACTTTCTTACTGTGTAGATCTTACCCAGTTTGGCTGCAGCACCGCCTGTCACTTTAGCCTCATGGAAAATCTGCAACTCCTTCTTCAAATCATCCACCTGCTTGAGAAGCTCTTCCTTCTTCTTGCCTCCTAGCTCCTTTGCTTTAACTTTAGCCAGCTTGGCTAGTATTCCGACTTGAAAATAACGGAAAACGTGTTCGAGATAGTCACAACAACGTATTTCAATGCCACGAATACCATGGACAGACAGAAAAATCAATGAGCAAGTTCTACAAGAAAAACAAGAGAAAACCCGTAAACTGATTAGAGAAATTAGAAGTAGACAGTCAAGATTATTTTGGGACGTTAGGAGAAGCAATTAACTCGAGAACTTAGTGACGAAATCATGGCTCGTGGACGTACTAAGACAGTGAAGAAGGTTTCCCGTGTAATTATCGAGAAATATTACGCCAAACTGACCAGCAACTTCCACCCAAACTAGCGTGTTTGTGCAGAAATTGCAAGTATCCCTAGCAAGAAACTGAGGAATAAAATTGCTGTATTTGTTACACATCTAATGTAGATGATCCAGAACGGTCCAGTGAGGAGTATTTCTACTAAACTTCAGGAGAAGAGAGGGAGAAAAATGAACTACGTGCCGGGGGGTTTCGGCTCTTGAAATGGACATTATTGAAATTGATGCAGACATCAAAGAGGTGTTGAAGTCACTGGACTTTGACAAGCTTCCACACCTTCAGGTCAGCCAGCCCACCCCGGCTTTTGTTGGAAGGGCACTTCCAGCTGGTTTGAAACATAAGATCAGGCATGAAACACAGAAATGCATGGTTTGGGAAAATAAACCTTATCAAATATTGGGCAGGGGGGAGAAGGATGGCAAGATTGAAGGGAAAAAAACAAGTGGAAGGCATAACAGTAAATATCTGGATGGCTTGACCATATGACAATGTCGAGAGAAAAACAGAGCTGATCCACGACTCTGGTGATTTCGGGAAGGTGGCGAAACTTTACCACTTGCACTTATTGGCATAGCAAATGATGATAATAATGATGATGATTATGATCTTTTTAAACATTTATTGATTCTATTTTCAAACACAATAACGTGAACACATTAAATAAACATTTGAATGTATCACCCATCAAATCTCTGGTATCTAATGTTTATTCCTAAGTGATTGTGTGATTCTCCGGTAAACCGTTGTGGGTGTTGTGTGTGTGAGAGAGGGCTGCATCCCGTGCATGGACAGGTGTTGATGTTCTGTTCTTGAATTGGCTGCATTTCAATTATATATGCCTCAACAGCGCCGGCGCGTTGACACCCGTTGGGAAATAATTAGAAGCTTGGCAGGAAGTTTATTTGCTTCTGATTTATTTAATGTCTGTCTTGTGAGAAAGCAAATGATTCACTTGTTGTTTCTTTTTCTCTTCCTGGTTCAAATATTGACCGTACTGACTTCAATGGAGGTTGGCGTGGCTGAGAGATTCAACGCGCTTAAACTGTTTCTTCTGACCACGGTGTAGTGGGTTCTTTCCGCCCACCAGCCACTGGGACTTAAATGTTGACTTCTCGTCCTGGACTTGGGGACGTGAATTACAAGTGCCTTGACGTCGGAGTGGGCTTGCCTGATAGCGAGGGACATCGGTAATAGGGAAAGCTAATCCACACGCAAGCATCAGCCCAGTGCACTCCCTTGTAGCAGCAGCTACTGGTAGCAGTAGTACGACTACCCTCGAGTTCACAGCGAGTGAACAAATAAAGGAAAAGGTCAACAGTTCTATGACTGTGCCCCGGCATGATAGTGACCGCATCAGCCACCGAGTGCCGGTTGGTCTATAGAAATATGTATCTAACGCCATATACCCAATGGAACTTGGGCGAGTAAAAGAGAACTTCACTTTTTCTTTATCTGTTCTATTATATATGAAAATTATTGTTCAGACGTATGCAGCCAAATTCATTATGGGCCTTGAAAAGTAGCTCAATTGTTCATGTCTAAACACAGATCTTTGATGTCCTGGATTACTTCAACTGATGATGTGCCTCCATACTATCATCTTAGATGACCAAGCATGATTTACTCGGTCTGTCTTTGCCCCTTCTTTTGCAGTCGTCTCAGTGTTCTCTAATATCTCTCTTCTCATCATATGACTAAACAACGCGGTTTGTCTCTTTCTTGTAGTTGTCCATCATGTTCTACGTTCAATCGCCTCTTCCAGGCAATCGTTCGCAGTTACCCTGGTCGTCCAAAACACTTGCAACATGAGTCTCAGAAAATACTTGCAACATGAGCCTCAGAACATACTTGCAATATGAGTCTCAGAACATACTTGCAACATGAGCCTCAGAACATACTTGCAATATGAGTCTCAGAACATACTTGCAACATGAGTCTCAGAAAATACTTGCAACATGAGTCTCAGAAAGTACTTGCAACATGAGTCTCAGAAAATACTTGCAACATGAGTCTCAGAAAGTACTTGCAACATGAGTCTCAAAAAATACTTGCAACATGAGTCTCAGAAAATACTTTGCAACATAAGTCTCAGAAAGTACTTGCAACATGAGTCTCAGAAAATACTTGCAACATGAGTCTCAGAAAATACAAACCCACTGCTCCAAGCTCTTCCTAATTGTTTGTTCACACTCCAAGATTCACTGCCATACAGCCGAACAGGTTCGATATACCATTTGAATACTTCTTCTTCTTCTTCGTTCATCCGGAGTTTTTTTTCGGACGTGATTGCGTTGTGCCTGTTTACAGCAGAGCTGCGTTCTTGCGCCGTTAGGCCGAAACATCCGACTTCTGCGGGCATTTGTTGACCGGGTTAACCTTCCCGGGTACCATTTGAATACTCTTATACTGGCATCAAAGAAAGTAATTTATGACACAAAATACTATTCATCTTCTCAAATGCAGCTTTTGCTTGGCCTTTTCTGCTCATAATTTATGTCACGCAAAGAACCAAAACTGGCCAAAGAGAAGATAAGGTATGCGGTCACAGTTTAAAAATTCTAATATGACGCGATGCTCTAGCAAAATGTGCTCCGGAAGTGAAATATATTTTGTCTACGTTTTGCATATTTGTGCGTGTGTATGTGTGTGTGTGTGCGCGCGCGCGCGCGCGTGTGTGTGTGTGTATATATATATATATATATATATATTTTTTTTTTTTTTTCATGTTAGCGAGTTAAGGAAATTGGAGACGACAGGTTTTCTAAATGTGGTTTATATCTATGAGTGTTATTGTGACTGGGCATCGTACGTTACATATCTTCTTCTCTTCTTCTTCTTCAGCGTTCCGAGCCATTGAGGTTCTTTGCTGCAGATAATCCGTCTCCATTCGTCTCTCTGGTGGACCTTCTCTTGCCAGTCGTTGATTCCAAGTGCTTGTAGGTCTTACATGTAGTATCTCTCCACCGTCTTCTTGTCTACCTCGGGTCTGCGGTAATTTATTTCCTGAGTGTAAGCGAGTTTTGTTTCCCTATTATCTTCCATTCTTTCTATATGCCCCAGCCATTGTAGTCTATTAGCCTTCATCATACCAGTGTACGTTACATATGTTGGGGATTAATGTGAAGGTAAAGAGGCAAGGTTGATAACTGGCTGGGGGTCAGCATGACTGAATGGATAAGAACGCGTGCTCTTAAACATCCGGTGAGCTGATGTCGAGGTAAGGGGTTCAACCCCTACACCGCACAGTTGAGCTAAAATGTTGACTTCTCGTCCTTGACTTGGAGATGCAAATTACAAGTACCTCAGAAGTCGGAGTGGGTTCGCCTAATGGCAAAGGGACACTGGTAATAGGGAAAAGCTAATCCACAAGCAAAATTTAGTCCAGTGCACTAGACATAGTAACACGTGTATGAACTACGCTTGAGTACAACGCGAGCGAGCGAAAGAAAAAAAAAGACACCAAAAAATGAGTAGCATAAATATTTTGAAAAATATGCATGAAAAATACGAAAATATAGAAAAGATAAGCATGGAGAAAATGGGAAATAGAAAAGAAGACCACAACGAAGAAAGCATTCGTGATGTGATAGATAATTTACATATGACAGCAACACACGTGAGACATCTGGTATATCATTATATGAAAGCGAGAAATTGCAAAATGCTGTTATGATAGTGAGGTTCTGTACAGGACAGACCACTGGATGAGGTTGCGTTGTTCCTACAGCACTTGTGGCAGTCAGAAACTTGTTTCATGGTTGTTGTTTGTATGTGTGTGTGTTTGTTTGTTTTTTTCTTTTTGCGCTCGCTCGCTTTGAACCCAAGCGTAGTCCATACACAGTACTTCTAGTAGTGCTGGACTGAATTTTGCGTGTGGATTAGCTTTAACTATTACCAGTGTCCCTCGCCATCTGGCGAACCCACTCCAACTTTAGAGGTACCGGGTTTTTAATTGAAAAAAAAAGAATGGGGAAATAGGAAGAGGCCGACCACGTAAACGATGGACACATGGAATAGCAGTCCATGGGAATATAAATACATGAAGTCCATAAGCGGGCACTCTTCCGCTGTTTATGCTTCACCTCAACACCGCAAGGTACTTGAGGAACAAGATGAGATTAGAGATGAGTGGTATTGTTCTAGATTTTGTTCTATGTTATTTTCTTATTGTATCATTTGCTGTATAATCTTCTTCAACTGAGGAGATCAGTAAATGTAACCATTTCACGTTTGGTTGTTAAGAAACTGTCATTCTACCTGGCTAGGTTAAGTAAGGGCTATAACCGCTCTTATACCTAGGAGATCAATGATTACCTACCTTTAAATTACAGATTTGCTTACATTTCTATCGCGTGGCATGTAGAATGAGTTGCCCGCCTGAGCAAATTAAGAGAATACATAAGAGCAAGTGTGCTAGCCTGGACTTTGTGCTCAGGACAAGAAGGAACGTTGAATTCCTACCATATGAGATGTCTGAGACGTATCCTGGGCGTATCGTGGAAAGACCACATAACAAACAAGTGCTTGAAAGAGCGGATATTACCACAGTACACTCCCTCCTCAAGCAGAGACGCCTCCGATGGCCGGGCCATGTATCTCGAATGGAGGATGAAAGTATTCCCAAGGATCTCCTATACGGAGAACTAGCCACAGGGAAGAGGCCAACCGAAAGAGTCCAAAATGCGATATAGGGATGTGTGTAAACAAGATATGACAACCCTTGGCATAGATCCAGACACGTGGGAAAGAGTTGCAACAGACAGATGTTTCTGGAGAAGAGATGTACGAAACGGACTGGTGCTCTTTGAGCGCAATCTGATCCAACAAACTGAGGATAGGTGGCACAGGCATAAAATGCAGTCACTTACTGCGGGACCTGACTCGTCTTAAAGATACGGAAATTGTGACAGAGATTGTCACTCTCACATTGGACTATACAGTCACCAGCGGTGCTGCCAGGTCCTCCCCAGCGGCACAACTCTATAGTCCTACAGGACTGAAAGAGGCCTACTACTACACGGACGATGGGCAATGCAAAGAATTCGATGGACGAAACATGTAAAGAATATATTTGTCAGACAATGTAAAGAATTCGATGGACGAAAAATATTAAAAATACCATGGACAGACAATATAAAGTTTACGATGAATGTAAAATGCATTCAAAGTAAAGAATATCATCATCATTATCATCATCATCATCATCATAATCATCATCATCTGCCAAGCCTATATGTATGGAAGGTCATAGTTCGCCATCTCAAGATGCCACTAGTCCCGGATAAGGTCTGCGTTCTCGTCCCTGTGTAGTCACACTATATTTGTATTTATCTCTTGTCTTCCCCTTGCTCTTTTCCTCATCAAAGTTTGCCAGTTATCATTAAGCTATCACAAATTCCCCCCCCCCCCAAAAAAAAAAAACAAAAAAAAACAAACATCGTGATTATCTACGACAAATTTATCTAGTTTGCAGAAGCGATAATGATCCACCTGCACAAGCCAATTTTGTGCAAACAGAAAGACATGATAGTCAGTTTAAAATTACCATGGTAAACAACTGATATTACTGTATGAATATGTGTGTAGTTCAGCTTGAACGATGATTCTAATTATTTTACTCTATCTATGTTGTGTGACATCTGCAGTAAGTACCTGACGAGATGCAGCGAAATGTGCCAGGCAATAAATCGTACCATATATGGTTTGTGTCTTCGTTCTTCTTCTTCTTCTTCAGCGTTCCGTGCCATTGAGGTTCTTTGCTGCAAATACAATCTGTCTCCATTCGTCTCTCTGGTGGACCTTCTCTTGCCAGTCGTTGATTGTGTCTTCGTTATTCAAATTAATGTACTGTTTGCGTCTGTTTCTTGAAGAGCTGGCTAATTATCTTGTTCTGTCCGTCCATGGTATTCTCTGCATTATTTTCTCCCAGTGACATGCTGGTGTAGTGGGAAACGAGCAAGCGGATAGAATGACTGAGTCTGCACAGCTTGGGTGGGTTATTGGTGCATGATAAGGCAGATGTGGTCTGTGTCCCGTGAGCTGTGTGTATCGCGCAGAACAACAAATATGAATAAAATTTGGTGGAACTGCGGTAAAGCTGTGGAAGTGTAAACAATATAAAATGACACAAAGTAGTGCAGCTTTACATAACAGAGTTAAGACACATACAGAACGTTGCGGCGATTAGCCTTCATCAGCAAACAAACACATTCACAAACATAACATACAGTCAAGGAGATCTCCTGTGACTACATCAGAAGGTGACGACAGGACGAGAAGAACAAAAGCATGGAAAAATGGAAGCAATGAAGAGAAAATGAGAAGTGAAAAACAAAAATGTTAATTGAAAAGAATGTTAGTTGAAGAAAATGTTTAATTGAAAAAAAATGTTAATAGAGAAAACGTTCATACTCACCTCACCGTTCGGATCTGTCTCTATTAACAGAGGTCGTCGCTGGAGCTACGGAGTTCGTGCATTCTGCGACGCTTTCGGCAGGCCGACCTGTAGATTGAGACCGAGACAACTGGGACAAAACCCGTTGCAATGAAGTCTTGTCTTTTAAACCCGTTTTAAACCATCTTGTAAAAGGCTCCTTTGTCACGGCCTGTCAACTACTTCTCTTTATTTGCGGGTATTGTCCTAATTCATTATCGGTGTTTGTGGTAGCATGTTGTTTTCAACACATGTTCTTTCATCGTCATCTTCACCACCTTCAGCTTGTGCCCTCAAGCATCGTGGGGAGGAATAATCGGTGGTCCAGCGCCCTTGTAAACGTGATGGACAAGAACAAGATAAAGACAATGGGATAAGTACCTAGATTTTTGTTTGTTAAAAAGGCACACTAGGGGCAGGAACGCAAGAACGTTCTGAGATTGATTGATTTTTTTTTTTTTTTTTGCGCTCGTCGCTTTGACCTTAAGCGAAGTCCATACACACTATTTTTATAGTAGTGATGGACTGAATTTTGCGTGTGGGTTAGCTTTCCCTATTAACAGTGTCCCTCGCCATCAGGCGAACCCACTCCGACTTCAGAGGTATCTGAGATTGATTATCCTGTGAGATAGCGAACCATTATCACTCACGCTTGTCGACATGGCACACTGTGAGGATGTTCATGATGCTGATGATGGAGATGACAATGACCATCATGCGTTCCTCCGAATAATCTGAGGATACATTTCTATCTCTGTCTCTCTCTGTGTCTCTTTCCCCCATCTCTCACTCTCTCTCTCCCCCCTATCTCCATCTCATTCCCTCTATCCCTGTCTCTCTATATCTCTCTATCTCTCTCCCTCTCTCTCCCTTTCTCTCCTTCTCTCTCCTCTCTCCCTCCCTCTCTTTCCCTCGTTCTCCCTCTCTAACTCTGTCTCTGTCTCTCTCCCTCTCCCTCCTTCTCTCTCCCTCTCTCTCCCTCTCTCTCCCTCTCTCTCCCTCTCTCTCCTCTCTCTCTCATCTCTCTCCCTATCTCTCCCTCGTTCTCCCTATCTAATTATCTCTCCTTTCTCTCTCTCCCTCCCTCTTTCTCTCTCCCTATCTCTCCTCTCATTCCTCTCTCTCCCTTGTTCTCCCTCTCTCCTCTCTCTCCATCGTTCTCCTCTCTAACTCCCTCTCTTCTCTCTCTCCCTCTCTCCTTTCTCTCCCTCGATCTCCCTCTCTAACTCTCTCACTCTCTCTCACTCTCTCTCTCCTCTCTCCTTCTTTCTCCATTTCTCTCTCTCCCTCTCTCACTCTTTCTCCCTCTCTCTCCTCTCTCTCCCTCGTTCTTCCTCTCTTTCTCTCTCACCTCTCTCCCTCTTTCTCTCCATCTCTCCCTGTCTCTCCATCTCTCTCTATCTCTCTATTTCCCCTCTTTCTTTCTCTCCCTCTCTCCCTCCCTCTCTCTCCCTCGTTCTTCCTCTCTTTCTCTATCACCTCTCTCTCTCTCTCCCTCTCTCTCTCTCCCTCTTTCTCTCCCTCTCTCCCTGTCTCTCCATTTCTCTATCTCTCTATTCTCCCTCTCTCTCTTTCTCTCCCTCTCTCCCTCCATCTCATTCCCTCGTTCTCCGTCTCTCCCTCCCTCTCTTTCCCCCGTTCTTCCTCTCTAACTCTTTTTCTTTCTCTCTCCCTCTCTCTCCCGCGTTCTCCCTAACTCTCTCTCTCCTTTCTCTCTTTCTCTCTCTCCCTCTCTCTTCTCTCTCTTCTCTCTCCCTCGTTCTCCCTCTCTAACTATCTCACTCTCTCTCCCTCTTTCTCCCTCTCTCTCTCCTCTCTTTCTCTCTCACCTCTCTCTTCCTCCCTCTACCCCTCTCTCTCCTTTCTCTCATCTCATTTACCTCTCACTCCCTCTATCCTCCTTTCTCTCTCACCTCTCTCTCTCCCTCTCTATTTGTGTGTACGCGTGTGTATTTGAACGTGGTTTGGCTCACAAATGACAATTGTGTGTACGCACGCATATACAGAACCCCACTAGTTTGCCAAAGTGCTGCATTGGCCCATCTTGTGACTGTCAACAGTGAGACAATAGTGCGCCATTGAATGACCCAGTCTGCGGGAACAATACCCCAGTGAGGTGCCGTCATAAAACGGCCATCATTGCACAACAGTCAATGCAAATGGGTTGTCATGTGAGAGAATTATGTTGCCGGCTCTCTCGCTGCCTGAACGGCTGGCTGGGGAAAGCCTTGTACTGTCCTGGGATGGTATACCACACTGTACAAACAGGGGTTGAAAATGAGATTCTGGGAATGGGGTGGACACCATTCCTTTATCTGTCTATCTGCCTCTCTGTCTCTGTCTCTCTCTCTTCCCACCCTCTCTCTCTCTCTCTCTCTCTCTCTCTCTCTCTCTCTGTCTCTGTCTCTCTCTCTCTCTCTCTGTTTCTCTCTCTGTCTCTGACTCTCTCTCTGTCTCTGTCTCTCTCTCTCTCTTTCTCTGTCTCTCTCTCTGTCTCTCTCTCTGTCTCTCTCATATGAGTGGGTGTAGGTTGGCTGATGTGTGTGTGGGTGGGTGGGGAAAATTGTGAGGGTGCGGTATGTATGTGTGGATAGGTGCGGGATGTGTGGGTTGACGAGGGTATGTTTTTGTGGTTTTGTGATGTGTGTTTTGCTGGGTGGTTGCGGGTGTGTGGGTGGGTGGTGGAGAATACGTGGGTGGGTGTGTGCGTGTCGGTTATGTGGTGGGTGGGAGATATATCTGTGGGTGGGGAAATGTGTTTGGGTGGGGGATCAGTGGGTTGGTGGTGGCATGTATGTTTGCCTGAGTCTGTGTGAGTGCGTGAAGGTATGTGTGGGTGGGTGGGGGATGTGTGGGTGGCTGAGGGATGTGTGGGTGGCTGCGGGGTGTGAGGGTGGATGGGGGATGTGTCTCACAACATTGCAATATGCACTGTTTATGTTTACAACTTTCATTTGACAATGTTTTTTTCCCCATGTGAATGTACCATGCGTAATATGCATTGTTTATGCTTACAAAATCCATTTGACAATTTGTTTTTTCCCTATGTAAATGTAACATGCACATTTGATGAATGAAAGATGAGTGATCGAAAGGGCCGAATGTAAGACGGGCCTGCGTGCCCAATTTGTTACCCTTTTAAAATAAAGTTGGTTCGTTCGTTCGTTCTCTCTGTCTCTGTCTCCGTCTGTGTGTGTGTGTGTGTGTGTGTGTGTGTGTGTGTGTGTGTGTGTGTGTGTGTGTGTGTGTGTGTGTGTGTGTGTGTGTGTGTGTGTGTGTGTGTGTGTGTGTGTGTGTGTGTGTGTGTGTGTGGTGTGTGTGTGTGTGTGTGTGTGTGTGTGTGTGTGTGTGTGTGTGTGTGTGTGTGTGTGTGTGTGTGTGTGTGTGTGTGGTGTGTGTGTGTGTGTGTGTGTGTGTGTGTGTGTGTGTGTGTGTGTGTGTGTGTGTGTGTGGTGTGTGTGTGTGTGTGTGTGTGTGTGTGTGTGTGTGTGTGTGTGTGTGTGGTGTGTGTGTGTGTGTGTGTGTGTGTGTGTGTGTGTGTGTGTGTGTGTGTGTGTGTGTGTGTGTGTGTGTGTGTGGTGTGTGTGTGGTGTGTGTGTGTGTGTGTGTGTGTGTGTGTGTGTGTGTGTGTGTGTGTGTGTGTGTGTGTGTGTGTGTGGTGTGTGTGTGTGTGTGTGTGTGTGTGTGTGTGTGTGTGTGTGTGTGTGTGTGTGTTGTGTGTGTGTGTGTGTGTGTGTGTGTGTGTGTGTGTGTGTGTGTGTGTGTGTGTGTGTGTGTGTGTGTGTGTGTGTGTGTGTGTGGTGTGTGTGTGTGTGTGTGTGTGTGTGTGTGTGTGTGGTGTGTGTGTGTGTGTGTGTGTGTGGGTGTGTGTGTGTGTGTGTGTGTGTGTGTGTGTGTGTGTGTGTGTGTGTGTGTGTGTTGTGTGTGTGTGTGTGTGTGTGTGTGTGTGTGTGTGTGTGTGTGTGTGTGTGTGTGTGTGTGTGTGTGTGTGTGTGTGTGAGCCCTTCATTCCTTCTTTATCCATCCATATCTGCCTTCAGAAAGCGAATTTCTCTCAAGCGTGGACGAGCCTCTTTCCCCACGTCCACTTCCATCGTTTCTCTTCGTTTCTGCCTTTCTGGATGAATGAAGCGGACGAAATCTTGCATTTAATGTGATACATGTACTCACTCATTCTACTTGTCTTTCTCTGTCCACTCCCTGTGTGAGTGAAAGGAGAAAAATCTCAATCCCGTGAAGAGATAATTGTTAGTTTTCTCTGACTCAAACATACTATTCTTCACGGAGTGAATTAAATAAACAATTTTGCTTGACAATGGTGGTCATTCGCCTAGTCTCTTTCTGCTTGAGTGAAGGTACAAGTTTCTATTTTGTGAAAAAGGATATGACTATAAACCTAAATGTTAGTAGAATTACTAACGCAATTCGCAGTCCCGCACATCGCGTTCAAAACATCTGCAGGCGATTTGGAAGCAGACCGTCCTTACGTTGGTTTGTCTACAACGGTATACGTAGTGTTGGTCGTTCACAAAGCAATGGCAAACTACTGAACGTAAACTTGCTCAAGAAACCACAAACAACAACAATGCTGGGTTTGACTGCGACGTCCTGTGCAGGGCAGTGTTTGCTCTTCTTATATTTATTGTTATATCATACGCATCTATTCAAAACTTGCTCACTTTCTGTAACACCACGTTTTCCTCAATCATAGCTATAATTGCAAGAGAAAGCCAAAACCAAGTACAGTGCAGACCTGATAAAAAGCAAGAGGATCGCCTTTATTGCACCGGGTTTTACTCCATACAGCTCGGTTTCTTCGCGCAGGGCTGCCAGCCGAGAGCATCGCACAAATCACGAACTTCATAGCTCCAACGACGACTCCAGGAGACCAGGAGCCGCAGTAAAGATTGCACTCGTGAGCCCAACGACGTAGGTCGGAATCGAACCCACAGCCTTCTGATCGCGAGGGACACGGCTTAACTACTTCTTCACGGAGACTTCCATCTGAAAAGAGAAGTAATTATTACTACAATGAAACATTTTATACCCAAATGTTGCATCAAAGTAAATGAAACGAATCTAAACCAAGCCAGTGAATGTATGTATTTTGGGTAATTTAATAATAACAGATGGAAGATGTTTTAAGGAAGTTAAATTTTTAATAGACCAAGCAAATGCAGCGTTTCACAAGAGAAAAATATTCTCTACAATTGATCTCGGTTAATCGCAATGAGGAAAGGAGTTCTCAAGAGCTACGTTGAGTCAATTCTGGAACGGGAGAGAATCATGGATAATTAGTAGACAAGTGGGGAATCATGTGAAAGCTACGAAAATCTGGTTTTGTAGAAGAATTATGAGAACGCCGAGACGGATAGAAAGACCAGTGAAAAGATTGATTGATTGATTGATTTAGGAACCGACATCACAGCATTCGGGGCATTCCCATAAGCGCTCCGTCAATGAAAAGAGAACTGGTTATCCACATACAGTGTTCACATACTTGGCATGCCATGAAAAACGAAATTCTGGAGCATGTCGTGACAATCGGAAAGTTGGACGGGAGGAGAGGTAAGTGGAGACCAGGAGAAAAGATGCTGGACAGTTTGAAATGATGGCATGGAGGAATATCACTATCAGAAACGATTGTCAATACATGAGACAGAGGGCCGTGAAAAGACATGATCACCAATGCCATGCCATACGTCATAGGACTATATGAAAGAGAAGTATTTTTCTCCATTGATAAATATTTCTGTTGAAATATTTGTTTTACAGTTTGTCATTATTTTTGTTGCATTAAGATATACGTGTTTGGTTTTTCACTTTGCACTTGAACTAACTTTGTTAGATACCCGGGAAGCTTAACCCGGTCAACAAATGCCCGCAAAAGTCGGATGTGTCGACCGAAAGGCGCAAATAAACAGGCACAACGCATAAGCGTCCGAATGAGAGTGGAATGTCCTTCGAAAAACCCGGGAAGGTTAACCCAGTCAACAAACACCCGCGGAAGTCGGATGTGCCGGCCTAACGGCGTAAAACAGGCACAACGCATTCAGGTCCGAAAAAAACTCTCCGGCTGAACGCAGCAAAAGAAGAACTTTATTAGATTTTCATTTCCTGTTTGTGATTGTGATAGTAA
Source organism: Cepaea nemoralis (assembly GCA_014155875.1). Lineage (NCBI taxonomy): Eukaryota > Metazoa > Mollusca > Gastropoda > Stylommatophora > Helicidae > Cepaea > Cepaea nemoralis. The sequence continues at coordinate 92,688 of JACEFZ010024373.1, read as the reverse complement.
TACCCTGTTGTCAGCATGTAGAAGTTCCGGTATTTCTATTCCCCCGACACAATGGTATCATTGTGTTCCCTGTCCATTTTTTCTCTGACATTCCCTATGATGTGTTCAGTATAAGCAACAGCAACTTCATCATGATTGCCGATGTTCACTTCAAACCAGGCATTCGAAGAAGAAGAAGAAGAAGAAGAAGAAGAAGATTATATTATTCATCCTCCTCATGTGCCCATTCCCCCCCCCCCCCCATTTGGTGTTGGCCTTCATGCATCTCCCCAGATCTCCATCCTTGGTTAGTTAGTTAGTTAGTTTAGTTAGTTAGTTAGTTAGTTATATGTTGGGGTATCATCCTTGCACTCCAGACATTTCCACAGAGGCCAAGACCCCCTACCCCACCCCACCCCACCCCACCCCCCAAACATATGCATCAGCTTCCGCAGCTAATAGTGCCAGTTCTGCTTTGGTTGGCGAGACCCCTAATTCTGCCCAAGCTACCTATCGTATGTGACCGTGCCAGAGTCTCTCATTCTAAACAACAATGTGGGTTCACTGACGTCAAAGTCCTCCGCTCTCCACATCTCTCAAAGAGCATTATTATCGGCACGATCCATAGGCTGACCATCTGCAGAGGATGCAGAGCCAAACCATGTCCTTGGTGTTCTGGATCAGTTCTGTTGATGACATTCCTCCACGTCACCGTCTCATTCCATCCAGCATCATTCCTCTTCGTCTCCCCCTGCCTCTTCTACTGCTGATCTGCCCAGTCCTCACGATATTTTCCAATGTCTCTCTTTTCATTACTCAACCAAAGAACATATTATGTATTAAGAGTGACAGACAGAAGAAAACTGATGACATCATGAATGAATCATCCTGACGTGAGCTCTTCCGTCTTAGTGCGCATGCGTATTAGATAGACATACAGGTCTCAATCAATGCAATATGGCGCCCATCCGTGAGACAGATGACAGGATGGGCAATCTCAACGGCGAATCTAACTCCGACGATGCCGAGAATTTATGGTTAGTGCCTTCATCTGTTTGTTACATCAGTATACAACCATCTACCGCGGTGCTAGAGGTTGCACCTTTTGCGTAGAAGCTTCATGATACGGCTACCGGACCGTACTGCTAACTAGTTTAGTTATGATAATTGAGTAGTGATCAAAAACAGATTCCATGGATGTTTATGACTCGTAACGAGAACTGATCGGAAGTGAACTATTTGTTATTATTGTTGTGCTAAGACGCCAGCCTCCCACTGGCCTAGGACATCACAATATTATTATTATTCTTATTGCTGTTTATTATTGTTTTCAAAATCAATTTTGCCGGCTTTAATTCGTTAAAGTTTGGCTTGGACTTAAAAACATACACACAAAAGTAAATAGATTTCCCTGACAACTCCTTGATTGAATTTTGTTCCTCTGTTAACATTGTGGCGTAGGCCTTCAATCAGTTCCTAGATCTCTTATCTTTAGTTATCCCATGCAGCTCTCTCCATGTCCTTCACAAATTGTTTATTTCTGTTTCCACTTCTCTTCTTTTGCTAACTCACTAACTCTTGGAAATGTGCAGTACAAATATTGAAATAAATATTAAAATATTAATATTCAGATAAACAAAGCTGCCTTGTCTTTCAGCATTTCATTCATGATTATGGGAAGGGTGTGTGAATATGTGTCTACAGGTTCTCCATCTCATTGAAGACAGCTGTCAACACTCAACACCTTGTTTATGTTATGATAATGACAGCAGTCAGTATCAATCACCATCTCAGCTGTTTGATACTTAGAATCTAAATAATAATTGAGCTGTTGTAATGAGCATATAACCCAAGTATTTGCTCTACATTTTTGTTATGTTAGTAACAGAGCAAGGATCTTTAATGCACTGTCTTATTTTTCCAGCGGAGGAGAACAATTGGGAGAGTATAAGCCTTATCCTGGGGAGAGGAAGTGCAATCTAAAAGCTAAATGTCATACCAGACCAGGCCCTAAGCCTTAGTCTGCAACTGGTCTAGGATTGGAAGAAGCAACTGGTCTAGGATGGAAGCCCTGACTGTCGGACAGTCTTTGCTGATCCGGCAGCTTCTGCAGCTTGTCTTGTTCCAGATGTTTTAGTGTTACCTTTCCTCTGGAGTAAACTAGGCCGGCCGAGAGAGGGATCAGGGTGCATGTGCAACACATGGTCTCTTCAATTTAACCCAGACTTTGTGCGTTTTTTGTTTTAAGCACAATGTAACAAACTATCATATGGCAAGACGGTGAGGTGCCAGATTAAAAAAATTACCATGTTTGCCAGGTAACTAACCATTTTTTATCAATCACCCTTGGTTTCTAGATTAATATATGCTTTACCCTCGGTTCCTAGTTCCTGTTGGATTTTCTTTCAGTCCCTAGTGTGCTATAGGAGGTCCTCTGTTTCTTGTGGAATAAAGTCCTTGCCACTCATTTCTTTATAAGATTTTCGCTCAGTTTATGGTGGAGTATAGATCTTCCCCTCAGTTTCTAGTAAACTTTACAGTTCAATGTTTTCAGTTTATAGGTATTTTCCAGTTTCCAGTGGAACATAGACTTTTGCTAAGTTTCTTATGGAATATAAGCCTTGCCTTCAGAAAAAGTTATCAGGACTACCGGAGAGGAACAGAACCAAGCCATCGATGACTCCCATTCTCCTGACGGGCAGAAACTGGTCATTGTTTGAGAGCTTTGGACAGGACAGAACAGACTGAACAAAGTATGTGAACAAGCTTTGCCTGAGTGACTCACCACGATGCTGATGTGGACAGTGAACTAACTGCAGAGTACATACTCCAGGATTTCCCCCAGTACAGCCTGCTAAGAAGGCAATGCTGGCCTAGTGAGACGGCACTACATTCAAAGCTCTATGGAACAAAAGAGAAACCCCATACATGTTTTGTTCTCATCTGCAACAGCCAGTGAAAAGTCCCAAAACTAATGGTACCAATAGTAGTCTGATTATGTGGCCGTGTGGCCTTTCCTCTGAGTTTTGAATGTCGGCCAAATCCTCTGGTCACTTTCTGCAGCACCATTCTCTCCAAGCCGTGATGATCTTCCCATTCTTCTGCACTACACACATAATTCCAAAGGCCCACACAACATCTGCCATACCATGCACCAATACCCCACCAAAGGCCCACACAACATCTGCCATACCATGCACCAATACCCCACCAAAAGCCCACACAACATCTGCCATACCATGCACCAATACCCCACCAAAGGCCCACACAACATCTGCCATACCATGCACCAATACCCCACCAAAGGCCCACACAACATCTGCCATACCATGCTACAATACCCCACCAAGGGGTGCAGACCCAGCCAATCTGTCCACCTGCTCGTTTCCCACCACACCAGCATGTCCTGGCGGAAAAATCCAACAGATGCTCTCTATTGTCTATTGTTGAATAGAATGGGTGCTTCTTATGACATGCTTGATATGTTAACTTTTCTTTGCTTCTCTTATGGGCCATGATTATAGATGGGTGACAACAAAACATGCGGCAGGCAATATTTAGTACAATCTGTTGTTTGTGTCTTCACCGTTTAAATAAACAAATGGAAAACATTATATGTTGTACATATTCAAATTGTCTGTGATTGCAGGGCTGACATTCTTAGTGAAGTGCAGTCAAGTTCTTCATCCAAGTTACCAACGACACGTACTGTTCTTGTCCTTGGTAGGTCTTCTTGTTGTTTTTAACAAATATTCATGTGACAGCAAACAACTGCTGGCATGACCTCCATTTAAAACCAGAAGTCGTGGGCTTATCCATAATGTAATGATGATCCATTTTGATAATTCATATGAAATGAAAACCTTAAAAGTGTGATAGAAATTACAATAACCATGCCATTATCTTGTAACCTGCCAATATTGTTAAGGACATCAAGAGTGTTAAGCACATGACATCATGATGCAGATGAACATGGTGACGTCATAAGGACAGTTTAAAATGCCTGTCCTACTTTTGACATGCACCGAAGAGGAGCAGTGTTCTGTTATCACTTTTCTGATCAGTGAAGGGATTCTTGAATGGTGATGCATACCTGTCAGCCCAGCAAGTTTATGAGTGGAGTAGGAAGTTTCAAAACAGTGTGAATTCTGTGACAGACTTCACGACTGAGTCTGGCAGATCGAGTAGTGACCCCAGAGAATTATTTTCTATTGGAATCCTAGCACTTTATCGGCACTGGAGGACTTGCATTGAAGGCAGTGGTGACTGTATCGAAAAATGATACTTTGTGCTTTACATTTTCAGAATATATTCACCCCAAAAATTGTTGTATGGTTTTCATTTGAATCCCCCTTGTAATATATGATCTGTTCAGTCTGGATTATTATCCGGGATTAGTGAGGATCACCATTGTCGTACTCTACACAGGTCCCTAGATGTTGTGATCTCCTGTTTAATATTTCCGCCAGCGTACAGTGACTGAGTGCACCAGTTATGTGTGGATTAATTAAACCTCCTGTGCCCTTGTCAAATTGTTCATGTCTGGCAGTGCCCCTCTTCACTCCCATCTCCCTCATCTTGGATAAGGTAGCAGATTCCCTAGTGTCCTTAAAGTCATCTGTTTGTCCTGCATCTCTTCAGGAGTTGATGTCTGACCCATCCATTGCCCTTCCCTCCTTTGATCCCCACCATGCTTTAGCTGCCAGCCGATCCACTCATGTGTCATCTTTCATGCCTGAGTGGGCCAGTACACAGATAAAAGTTAGCTGTAGTAGTTGTGATGTGCTCAGTGTGTCCAGCCACTCATGTCACACGAGCCAGTTGGAACCTTGAGCATGTTCATGGAGACACTCAGTATACATGTGTGTGAGTACTTCTGTGTGATGAGCCACTTCAGAGTTATGGTTACTGCCATTGTTTCTGTTCTGAGGCTGCTTATCATTGTTGCTCTCCAGGCATGTCTATGGGTGTTCCGATCTTCGCTATAATAAATCCATCAGCTTGTATTGACTGATTGTATCAGTACAGTATTGATTGACAAGCATACTCGTGTGTTTGCTGTTTTCTAGCCACTGATATTCAGTTTGAACCGATTATAGCTTTATGAATTATGAACTTCTACAGGGTTTCAATCCAGTATCTTCTTACTCTACTTACTTCAGCTTTTCAGATCTCATCTCATCTCATCTCGTTCCTCTTGTAACTTGCTGTGTCGAGGTGAAGCATAAACAGCTGGAGAGTGCCTGTTTATGGGCTTCATTTATCGTGATTCCCATGGATTCTGTTATTCCCTCTGTTCATCGTTTATACGGTCAGGCTCTTCTTCTGGTTCCATTTAGTCTGTACATCATTGCTTGTTATGGTATTCTTCATGTGTGATAGCCTTGTTATATGGCCAAACCATTTAACCTGCTTTTTTCTGATGAAATCTAGCCCTACTGTAATTCCCACTTTAGTTCTGAATTCGTCATTTATGATTTTCTCTCTTCTTGATACATTGAGTATCCTTCTCAGGAATCTCATTTCCATTGTAATTTTTCGTTTCTCTTTTTCTGTCATTGTCCAGGTTTGACATTGGTAGTATAGAGTTTGGTAGCAAGATTTTATTGTAGAGTGCTTTTTCAGATCATTGGAGGTCAGCACGGCTGAGAGGTTTAACTACTTAAGCTTTCTCTTCTGACTGTGACTTAGTCGGGTTTGTCGGTCAGTCATGCCGGTCAGTTGGACTTAAACATTAACTTCTCACCCTTGACTTTGGGACATACATTACAGGTATCTCAGAAGTTGGAGTAGATTCTACCTGATGGTGAGGGACACTGGTAATAGGGAAAGCTAATCCTCATGCAAAACCAGTCCAGTGTACTAGAAGTAGTAGCAACTATTAGTGTAGTAATATGTGTGTGTACTACGCTTGAGTTTAAAGTGAGTGAATGCAAATCGGAGTAGGATCGCCGATTCCTCCGAAGTCGGAGAGTGTCTGCCTATACGGCGAGGAACCACCAGTCTGCACACCAATAAGCCAGACATGGGACAACGGATACTCACGCAAAACTCAGGTCCTGTATGACATCACACTGATGTTGGACAACAGGATGCCTTCATACTTCACGTTGGAGCTCAAGCCAACGAACACAAGCAAGCAAGCAAGTGAATGCAAAAACAGAAATAACCAATCAATCTTTTATGCAGGCAGACCTCAGATATTGCGGGTTCAGCTCAGAATCACCACACTTATGCATGTATTGCAATAAAGACATAATGAATAACATTCACGGGTATTGATAACCACTTATAGAAGTAATAAAATAAAATAGAGCAGCAGTGGCAGAATTACTTGTCCCCACCAGTATGGCTCTGGGGTCTATCCAGTCTTATAAATCAGGCACCAGGCAATATTCAGAATTGTCTGGGAAGGACGGCAGGAAGGAAGGCAACTGACCACCCTATTTTATTGTGCCATGGCCTAGAATATGTGAAGGCCTCACACTTGACCTCAGAAAGCAGTGTTTGTTGTGGGACTACCTTTGCATAGAAGTAAAGAAAAGAAGTAGAAATCGGACAAGACACTAGACAATATAAACATTGAAAAGTATGGTCACACTGGAATTTGAACCTGTTATCTCCAAATGCAGTGTCTCACTGAAGGAACAAGTGTTTTTTAACTCATGGCCAGCTTCTTCTGCTACTTGTCTCTAAATGCAGTGCCTCGCTGAAGGCACTTTAACTCATGGCCAACTTCTTGTGTTACCTTTTGTCTCCAAGCTACTTGTCTCTAAATGCAGTGCCTCGCTGAAGGCACTTTAACTCATGGCCAACTTCTTCTGTTACCTTTTGTCTCCAAATGCAGTGTCTCGCTGAAGGATCAAGTGAACTTTAACTCACAGGCCAGCTTCTTCTGCTACTTGTCTCTAAATGCAGTCAGTGCCTCACTAAAGGCACTTTAACTCACGGTCAACTTCTTCTATAAAAATAATAGAGGTCTGGTTTTCACTTAAACACGTAGGGATCATTGTAGGGTCATTAATAGACCTTTGTTCAATACAACAACAATGAAATATTTTGATATGGATTGAAACACAAAAGCAAAGCTTGCAAATATAGTAAACATAGTACTGGCTGTTGTGCCTGGTACAAGTGTTTCTGCATGTATACACACATATGTACCAAGCATCTCTGCATGTAGGACATACATCAAGAAGTTCTACACACACACTATTTTTATGCGTGTGCGCGCGCATGTACAGGTCAACAATTTATGTGTATACATACAAAGCAAAGTTAACTATATGAGCTAGTAGAATTTCTGTGTGCTAACTTATTGTTTCTAAAGCTAGCTGGATGCATGTGTAACTATATCACAGATGACGTGGTACTTGTTGTGAGAGATGTATGTAGCCATATCACAGATTACATGGCACTTGCTGTAAGAGATAGCTATATCACAGATTACATGGCACTTGCTGTAAGAGATAGTTATTTCACAGATTACATGGCACTTGTTGTAAGAGATAGTTATTTCACAGATTACATGGCACTTGCTGTAAGAGATACATGGCAGTTGTTGTAAGAGATAGTCATTTCACAGATTACATGGCACTTGTTGTAAGAGATAGCAATATCACAGATTACATGGCACTTGTAAGAGATAGCAATATCACAGATTACATGGCACTTGCTGTAAGAGATACATGGCACTTGTTCTAAGAGATAGCAATATCACAGATTACATGGCACTTGTTGTAAGAGATAGCAATATCACAGATTACATGGCACTTGTGAGAGACATGCATAGCTATTTCACATATTACGTGGCACTTGTTGTAAGAGATAGCTATATCACAGATTACATGGCACTTGTGAGAGACATGCATAGCTATTTCACTTATTACGTGGCACTTGTTGTAAGAGATAGCTATATCACAGATTACATGGCACTTGTGAGAGACATGCATAGCTATTTCACATATTACATGGCACTTGTTGTAAGAGATAGCAATATCACAGATAACATGGCACTTGTGAGAGACATGCATAGCTATTTCACATATTACGTGGCACTTGTTGTAAGAGATAGCTATATCACAGATTACATGGCACTTGTGAGAGACATGCATAGCTATTTCACATATTACGTGGCACTTGTTGTAAGAGATGTGGTTAGCCCAGCAAACAATGAATTGCTGCTTATGTTAATCAAATGTGTTTGCCGTGTAACAGGTGACAATGAGTCCGGGAAGACAACTCTGATAGCCAAACTTCAGGGTGTAGAGGAACCAAAGAAAGGGTCTGGATTGGAATATTATTATATCGATGTCAAAGATGAATACAGAGACGGTATGTTTGTTGTTTTTTGTCTTCCTCATTAATGGAGAACCCTCATCTCATAGTTTTGTATGTCTAGATTGTTAACCCTTTACAGGGCAGACGTTTGTCTGTTTTGTAGCCCTGAACGGGCAAGAAGAATTTTGAGGTTCGGTAAAATTTCGAGTTACGTTAGTAAAATTATCACATAAAAGGTGTTAGTCAACCGATTTTACTTAAATAAAAATCAAAATGAAGTAAAAAGCATGCAGAGTATTTTACTCACATGAATAATCCCGGTAATCCATACATGAACACAAATATTTACAAAATACAACATATTGTTTGTGATTGTCAGTCATCTATACGTCAATTTACAAACACATCTTCCGAATCATAATCACTTTCTTTAAAGTTCGACTCATGACTGCTAAGGCAAAATAACGCTGATCACTGATATCTATCTCTGATTCAGTCAAATTCGTGCACTTAAATGTCACTTAAATTGAACCTAGCGAAATCTCCACTATCACTTGAAGAATCGTCGAAATCCATTTTTAAATACAAAGCGTAAAACCCCCCAAAACTATTTTTAAAATCCATTCAAATTCAAAGTATACGCTTGCAAATGGCGGCCACGTTGTCAAGCTATCAGCAAAACCGAAAGTAGACAATCGGAAGTCTCGGAAAGCCGAGAGATCGCGTTTTTACAATGCATAATAGTCACTGGCAATTTGGAGCGCTTTACCCGTTCGGGGGTAAAGATGCAATCGGATGATCTGCCTGGTAAAGGGTTAAATGATTGATTTAGTATTTGTATAAATGAATGTGACAGGAAGTAGTTAAATTCAATGTTCTTGTAGATCTCTTTGTCGGAAAGTGTATGTTTGTAGATCCCTGTGTTAGGGAATGGTTGTTTTCAACGTTCTTTGTTATCCCCTTGTCAGAAGGTTGTTAATTCAGTGTTTTTGTTCTGTGTTAGAATGTGGTAGCATTCAGGGTTTGTATAGATCCATGTGTCAGTGAGTGGTTAAATTCAATGTCTTTGTAGATCCTTGTGTTAGAAAGTGGTTAGATTAGATGTTTTTGTAGACCCCTGGTGTCAGGGTATAGTTGGTATGATCTATTGAAGTAAATCAACAGGTGGATAGCTAAAATCCTGGTCCTGTAGTGATTGAACGTCAAATGCGACTGGGAAGCTCCTACAAACAAATACAAAAACTACTGTTTCGACCAGTCTTTTGTCAGCGTACAAAATGGAAACCAAGAACTTATGTGGAAAATGGAGATATCTAAGATGGCAGATGACTGTTTGAACGTCACAGTACAATAAAATTAATTAAGAATATAAAACTGGAAGTCCAGGAAGCAATAAAGAAGTGCATACTGAAATGCTGGAAATATCTGGGGTTCATTCATTCAGTAGCATGTCCCTTGCAGAACTTCCCTGCCATAACAACTGTCTGAAAAACTTCTCGGTCATAGGCAAGATGTTCAGCGTCTGATAACATCCATCTGGAGATCATCTGCCACATTGTACACCCATCTTCTTTTTGGCCTTCCCCTTCCTCTTTGGCCTTCCTCTTCCTCTTTGGCCTTCCCCTTTCTCTATTACCAGGTATATGCCTCTCCATTATTGTTCTATCCAAACTTAATGACGTTTCAAGTGGGGTAGTGAAAACAAAAGTCTCCATGGTGAAGTGGTCAAACCGTCTGACTTAAGCTCCCAAGGTTGTAGGTTCAGTTCCGGGCCGCGTCCTTCAGTTCGCGAGTGCATTTTTTCTGAAGGTCGTCGCTGGAGCTATGGAGTTCGTGCTTTGTGCGACGCTTTGTGGGACCGAGTCATATGGGATAAAACCCAGTGCAATGAAGTCAATCCTGTCGACTTTGAAGCATCTTTTTTTTTTTTTAAAGTGAAAACAAATTATGAAATTTTTATATAACTGCTCATGTCTTACCGGGGCCCAAAGTGAAGTAAAGAATCATACCATTGTAACCTTCCGTGCAGGTCATAAAGGCAGCTAATGAGGGTGGTTGGTATGAAAATGGCTACTTCATACCCAACGAAAATAAATCTGCCAACATCGAACCAGCCATGAACTGCCTGGCAAAGGGCTTGGCATGCGAGGTTGTGGGCCTGTACGCCACTAGGAGTCCTAAGGACAAAAGATTAATTTTATATATAATAGTGAGAAGGATGTATAAGAAATAGACATGAGGTGAGAGAATATTGCACATTTAACTCCTGCTGGGTGAAGGACGCCCCTTCTGTGAATGAAGCCGGTTCTCTGAGATAAGACAAGTGGTGTGCTTGCCAGAGCAAGATTTTAGGGGGATTTTTTACTATCTTCAGATGCCTTTAATGCTTTTTGCTGCCTTCATGTACTTTTAACCCTGAACCTTTAATGCTGTTTGCTGTGGGCATGTCTGCATACACAGAACACACATTCATGAGAAAATATCTTCATGAAGATGGTAGACAATTGTCTAAGACTTATTTCTTGTCAACAGAACACACATTCATGAGAAAATGTCCTAGATGGTAGACAGTTGTCTAAGACTTATTTCTTGTCAACAGAACACACATGCTTGAGAAAATGTCCTAGATGGTAGACAGTTGTCTAAGACTTATTTCTTGTCAACAGAACACACATTCATGAGAAAATGTCCTAGATGGTAGACAGTTGTCTAAGACTTATTTCTTGTCAACAGAACACACATTCATGAGAAAATGTCCAAAATGGTAGACAGTTGTCTAAGAAATATTTCTTGTCAACAGAACACACATTCACGATAAAATGTCCAAAATGGTAGCATTTGTCTAAGACTTATTTCTTGTCAACAGAACACACATTCATGAGAAAATGTCCTAGATGGTAGACATTTGTCTAAGACTTATTTCTTGTCAACAGAACACACATTCATGAGAAAATGTCCTAGATGGTAGACATTTGTCTAAGACTTATTTCTTGTCAACAGAACACACATTCATGAGAAAATGTCCTAGATGGTAGACATTTGTCTAAGACTTATTTCTTGTCAACAGAACAAGCGAGATTGAATGTCTGGGTGCTGGATGGTGACCCTCAACACACTGGTTTGTTGAGGTTTGCCCTAAAGGAAGACAATTTCAGTGACACCCTAGCCATGCTGGTGGTGTCTATGGCTCAGCCATGGTCTCTCATGGAGACACTTAACAAATGGGCTGAGGTACTTTCAGAGCACACCAACAAGCTGCGGATCCCAGTGGACAAGATGCGGGAGTATGAGCAGAGCCGTAAGTTTTACTGTCTTCTGTGTTTGTTTTGAATTGTCTTCTGTTTGTTTTGTGTTCGGGGGGTGTCTAGTCGATCCTAGACCAGTTGATGACCAAGGCTTAGGGCCTGGTCTGCCATGCCATGACATTACCTTTAGGTTGCTTTTCCTGGCACTAGGGTAAGGCTTGTAAAAGAAATAGAGGAAGACCTAACAACACTCCAAGAGGAGAATTAGAGAAAGAAAGAAATCATGTGGAGAGGACATCTCAAACCACTACCTTTAATATAGGACCACCTCAAGGCTCTATATTGACTCTCTTTAGTTTTTGCCATTTATATACATGACCTTCCCCTATGACTTTTGCTGCCCTGGGATCAGTTTATCAGGAATTACACTACAGCCTAAACCGGGTACTGGGAAATTTTCTGGGAAGTAAAGGTGAAATTTTTTCATGGTGTTTACCACGTCACAAATCAAGTGCTGATTGGTCTAAAAATATGGGATTAGCAAAATATATCCAGTGCGTGATAAGGCAGTCCTTACTTTTAGTTAAATGGAATACTGGTTAAGATAAATGAAGAATGAAAACAGAAATGCATAGCAGATAACATGAAAACTGAAATGGCTTAGCAGAGAAATCTTTGCTTCGCCGGAAACTAAGCATTGTATGAGAGAATTCTTCTTCTTCTTCTTCTTCTTCTTCTTCTTCTTCTTCTTCTTCTTCTTCTTCTTCTTCTTCTTCTTCTTCTTCTTCTTCTTCTTCTTCTTCTTTGTCTTCTCCTTTTCCTCCTCCTCCTCCTCCTTCTTCTTCTTCTTCTTCTTCTTCTTCTTCTTCTTCTTCTTCTTCTTCTTCTTCTTCTTCTTCTTCTTCTTCGTCTTCTCCTTTTCCTCCTCCTCCTCCTTCTTCTTCTTCTTCTTCTTCTTTGTCTTCTCCTTTTCCTCCTCCTCCTCCTCCTTCTTCTTCTTCTTCTTCTTCTTCTTCTTCTTCTTCTTCTTCTTTGTCTTCTCCTTTTCCTCCTCCTCCTCCTCCTTCTTCTTCTTCTTCTTCTTCTTCTTCTTCTTCTTCTTCTTCTTCTTCTTCTTCTTCTTCTTCTTCTTCTTCTTCTTCTTCTTCTTCTTCTTCTTCTTCTTCTTCTTCTTCTTTGTCTTCTCCTTTTCCTCCTCCTCCTCCTCCTCCTCCTCCTCCTCCTTCTTCTTCTTCTTCTTCTTCTTCTTCTTCTTCTTCTTCTTCTTCTTCTTCTTCTTCTTCTTCTTCTTCTTCTTCTTCTTCTTCTTCTTCGTCTTCTTCTTCTTCTTCTTCTTCTTCTTTGTCTTCTTCTTTCCTCCTCCTCCTCCTCCTCCTCCTTCTTCTTCTTCTGCTTCTTCTTCTTCTGCTTCTTCTTCTTCTGCTTCTTCTTCTTCTTCTTCTTTGTCTTCTCCTCCTCCTCCTCCTCCTCCTCCTCCTCCTTCTTCTTCTTCTTCTTCTTCTTTTTCTTCTTCTTCTTCTTCTTCTTCTTCTTCTTCTTCTTCTTCTTCTTCTTCTTCTTCTTCTTCTTCTTCTTCTTCTTCTTCTTCTTTGGCTTCTCCTTTGTCTTCTCCTTTTCCTCCTCCTCCTCCTCCTTCTTCTTCTTCTTCTTCTTCTTCTTCTTCTTCTTCTTCTTCTTCTTCTTCTTCTTCTTCTTCTTCTTCTTCTTCTTCTTCTTCTTCTTCTTCTTCTTCTTCTTCTTCTTTGTCTTCTCCTTTGTCTTCTCCTTTTCCTCCTCCTCCTCCTCCTTCTTCTTCTTCTTCTTCTTCTTCTTCTTCTTCTTCTCCTCCTTTTCCTCCTCCTCCTCCTTCTTCTTCTTCTTCTTCTTCTTCTTCTTCTTCTTCTTCTTCTTCTTCTTCTTCTTCTTCTTCTTCTTCTTCTTCTTCTTCTTCTTCTTCTTTTCCTCCTCCTCCTCCTCCTCCTCCTCCTCCTCCTCCTCCTCCTCCTTCTTCTTCTTCTTCTTCTTCTTCTTCTTCTTTGTCTTCTCCTTTTACTCCTCCTTCTTCTTCTTCTTCTTCTTCTTCTTCTTCTTCTTCTTCTTCTTCTTCTTCTTCTTCTTCTTCTTCTTCTTCTTCTTCTTTGTCTTCTCCTTTTCCTCCTCCTCCTCCTCCTCCTCCTCCTCCTCCTTCTTCTTCTTCTTCTTCTTCTTCTTCTTCTTCTTCTTCTTCTTCTTCTCCTGTACTTTGATCATAGGCCCTCAACGAACTGAAACCAATGCCTTTGTAGACTTGCTTATGATTGATTATATTTTGCTGCTAAAGTTTCTACCAGATGAGGTAGCCAGTTCCATGCCAACCCTCCTTGGTTGCCTCTAATGACATGCATGGGGGGGTTAACAGTGTTCCTGTTCTTTGCTTCCCGGGTGGGCCCTGGTAGCACATGAGCAATATAAGAGAATAATTGTGTGATACTGTTTCAGGCAGACAAATGTAAGACAGATTTTCTGTATAAACTGGGGCTTAGATAAATGAAGAATAAAGATGCTGATTGAAATGAGGAAGTAACATGAAACTTAACATGACAACAAGATTGGCGAATCAGTTTAGTTTAGTTTAGTCGTTGGATCAACATCACGGCACACGGTTTAACTCATAAGTGCTCCGTTTTCCTCCTAACTCAAACCTGAGTCTGGAGAAACTCAGCTCAATGCACGAACTCCGTTGCATCGGCGAGGATCCTGAAATACTTTGGGTAGATTTTTAACTCGAAATTTTGCCCGGGCAGCACCGTTAGGCTACTCTTTTTCGATTTCCAAATGCCAAGGGATTTTTTACGTGCGCAACAATACACACGGGCGTCCGATCTCACTACCCAGAGACCAGGGGAAATTTTATTACTGGAAGTCCAGGTGGATTTTTTAAATAAATCCCGGTCCTCACCGGGGCCTGAACCCGGGACCTCCAGCACTCGAGGCGGACACCATACCTCGAGACCACTCAGCCCCCTTCTGGCGAATCAGCCATGTGCATGTGTAGATTGGTGCCGCAGACAGCTGATCACATATTTTGAGACTGCCACTCATGTGACATACCTAGGCAAACCTGGTTTGGAAAAACAACAGTAGAAGATAAACTCTGTGAACCACTAATTGAACTAAAAAAAGTGAAGTTTATACAAGAAACAACATTGCAGATATAGACAATAAATTTCAAGCGAACGAAAGAAGAAGAGGAAGAAACTTAGCATGAACTTAGTGGATCAGTATAGCCGAATGGATAAGAGCGTTCGTTCTTAAACATCCGGTGTGCTGATGCTGGGGTAGCGGGTTCAACCCCTAGACGGTCAGTTGGACTAAAATGTTGACTTCTCATCCTTGGCTTGGGGACATAAATTACAAGTATCTCAGAAGTCAGAGTGGGTTTGCCTGATGGCCAGGGACACAGGTAATAGGGAAAATGTACAGGCAAAATATCGGTCCAGTGGACTAGAAGTAATAGCACTTATATGGACTATGCTTGAGTTCAAAGCGAGTGAATTCAACAACAAAAAACAGCTTAGCTGGGAAGTCTCTGCTTCACAAGAAACTAAACATTATTTAAGAGCAGAACTATATGATATTGCCCCAGTTGTCACATGTGCGACAAACCAGTAGCTGCTTTATTAATTGTCTTTACTTGTGAGACCTGTTTCCGCTGTACTGATTTTCTTACGGGAAAGTTGCAAATAAGCTTCATGGTTTAACAAGTATTGATTGATCTGTGCCCACACACCAGGTGTCACCGATTTTGCTGTAACCGCTGGCTGTTAGAAACCATTCAATTCATGGCTACATATGCTTGCCGGTTTTTCAAAGTCAGATTTGTTTTCTGGTTTTATTGCTCAGTTGCAATTTGAACAGCTTATTTCTCTGAGTCAATATTTGCACGGCGCGTGCAGCAGACGGCAATCACGGAAATTAGCATTTGTCCTTTTGTAGCCTTTTTTATTTCTATTCAGTCATTTGTATGGTAGAATTTCTGCCTTTTCATAGATTCTGCTATATGCAAAGTAGAATTTCTATCTTTTAATATATTCTTCTATTTGTATAGTATTTCTACCATTTAATAGATTCTACTATTTGTATTTTAGAATTTCTCCCTTTTCATAGATTCTACTATTTGAAATTTTAGAATTTCTCCTTTTTCATAGATTCTACTATTTATTTATTTTTTTAATTTCTCCTTTTTCATAGATTCTGCTATTTGTATTTTAGAATTTCTCCTTTTTCATAGATTCTACTATTTGAAATTTTAGAATTTCTCCTTTTTCATAGATTCTATTATTTGAAATTTTAGAATTTCTCCTTTTTCATAGATTCTATTATTTGAAATTTTAGAATTTCTCCTTTTTCATAGATTCTATTATTTGAAATTTTAGAAGTTCTCCTTTTTCATAGATTCTATTATTTGAAATTTTAGAATTTCTCCTTTTTCATAGATTCTATTATTTGAAATTTTATAATTTCTCCTTTTTCATAGATTCTATTATTTGAAATTTAGAATTTCTCCTTTTTCATAGATTCTATTATTTGAATTTTAGAAGTTCTCCTTTTTCATAGATTCTATTATTTGAAATTTTAGAATTTCTCCTTTTTCATAGATTCTATTATTTGAAATTTTATAATTTCTCCTTTTTCATAGATTCTATTATTTGAAATTTTAGAATTTCTCCTTTTTCATAGATTCTATTATTTGAAATTTTAGAATTTCTCCTTTTTCATAGATTCTATTATTTGAAATTTTAGAAGTTCTCCTTTTTCATAGATTCTATTATTTGAAATTTTATAATTTCTCCTTTTTCATAGATTCTATTATTTGAAATTTTATAATTTCTCCTTTTTCATAGATTCTATTATTTGAAATTTAGAATTTCTCCTTTTTCATAGATTCTATTATTTGAAATTTTAGAAGTTCTCCTTTTCATAGATTCTATTATTTGAAATTTTATAATTTCTCCTTTTTCATAGATTCTATTATTTGAAATTTTATAATTTCTCCTTTTTCATAGATTCTATTATTTGAAATTTTAGAATTTCTCCTTTTTCATAGATTCTACTATTTGAAATTTTATAATTTCTCCTTTTTCATAGATTCTATTATTTGAAATTTTATAATTTCTCCTTTTTCATAGATTCTACTATTTGAAATTTTAGAATTTCTCCTTTTTCATAGATTCTATTATTTGAAATTTTAGAATTTCTCCTTTTTCATAGATTCTACTATTTGAAATTTTAGAATTTCTCCTTTTTCATAGATTCTATTATTTGAAATTTTAGAATTTCTCCTTTTTCATAGATTCTACTATTTGCATCTTAGAAGTTCTCCCTTATAATAGATTCTGTTGATTGTATTTATTTCTACCGTTTAGTAAATTCTGCTATTTGTATCTAGATATTCTACCATTTAATATTGTATAGTACAAATTCTATCGTCTAATATTGTATAGTACAAATTCTATCGTTTAATATTGTATAGTACAAATTCTATCGTCTAATATTGTATAGTAGAAATTCTATCGTTTAATATTGTATAGTACAAATTCTATCGTTTAATATTGTATAGTACAAATTCTATCGTCTAATATTGTATAGTACAAATTCTATCGTTTAATATTGTATAGTACAAATTCTATCGTCTAATATTGTATAGTAGAAATTCTATCGTTTAATATTGTATAGTACAAATTCTATCATTTAATATTGTATAGTACAAATTCTATCGTCTAATATTGTATAGTACAAATTCTATCGTTTAATATTGTATAGTACAAATTCTATCGTCTAATATTGTATAGTACAAATTCTATCGTCTAATATTGTATAGTACAAATTCTATCGTTTAATATTGTATAGTACAAATTCTATCGTCTAATATTGTATAGTACAAATTCTATCGTTTAATATTGTATAGTACAAATTCTATCGTCTAATATTGTATAGTACAAATTCTATCGTTTAATATTGTATAGTACAAATTCTATCGTTTAATATTGTATAGTAGAAATTCTATCGTTTAATATTGTATAGTACAAATTCTATCGTTTAATATTGTATAGTACAAATTCTATCGTTTAATATTGTATAGTACAAATTCTATCGTTTAATATTGTATAGTAGAAATTATACCGTCTAATATTGTATAGTTGAAATTCTACCGTTTAATCGATTCTGCAATTGTATAGTTGAAATTCTACCGTTTACTAGATTCTGTTTTATTATAATAGGATATCTACCTTTTACTAGATTCCGGTCAATGCTTGTAGCTTAGGGATGGTGATTGCAGTTTCACAAACGCGACATTACAGCCTCGGGGTTAGTCACAGGCGATTTAGGAGCAGATAACTTTGCGCTGATTTGTGCAGAATGAGCATCAGTTGTTCAGAAAGTCCTGTAAGGACATACAGCTAATTTAACTAGATTCTGCTCTTTGTGAAGGTGAATTTCATGTGATAATATTAATAGGTTCTGCTTTTTTGTATAATAGACTAGCTATATTTCAATGAGTCAGTAAACCTAACCTACACAGTTTGCGATGACTGCACTAGCCAGGCGGTCTTAATTCCTCAGGCTCAGATCAATACCCCCCACCGCAAGGTACTATAGGGAGTAATGAGAGTCTTTATTATTTATTTATTTTTTTTTT
Organism: Cepaea nemoralis; assembly: GCA_014155875.1. Lineage (NCBI taxonomy): Eukaryota > Metazoa > Mollusca > Gastropoda > Stylommatophora > Helicidae > Cepaea > Cepaea nemoralis. The sequence goes on along the minus strand of JACEFZ010024373.1, from coordinate 74,526 downwards.
GGGGGGGGGGCAGTAAAATTCTTGTCCTGCTTCTTTAATTTTCTTGCTGCTTTCATTCTAATGATAATAACTTTGTTTTGCTCTCTCTGCTCATTTTTTTCACTTGTTTGCTCAGTTGTGTTTTCATTTATGATACTTTGTTTTTGTGTGATTATTAATTTGTTGTAGACTGTTCATTTTTCCCACTTGTTTACTCAGTTGTGATTTTGTTTTTGTTTGTTCATTTCTGTTTCCACTCATTTCACGGTCGTGTGTGTGGGTAGTTTCAAGGATTTAGCCTTGGGTGTGGGAGGTGAATTTATGTGTAGGCGGTGGATTAGGATGTGTGGGATCTAGTTGAAGTGCTTTGTGTTTTGGAAAGGAGGCAAGTGTATTCAGCAATAATATGACAGCTGACTTGTTCATATTATCACCATCTTGTGCCATGCCAGTAAGTCTGGGTGGTCATGGCTCCCCAGTCTTTGTAGTCCTGGTTTAAGTCTGTGTTCTTGTCGTAGTTGTCCCGTGTAGTCAAGGGATCCAGGTATTTATCTATTTGCCTTCCCTTTGTTCTTGTCATATGCCAGACTTCTTTATTTACAGTGTCCCCTAAACTTTGCAGTAAAGCCCCACCCATCTGATTTTCCTTGCACCCGAGACCCATCAATGTACATTACCACATCACTGGGGCGTGAGTTGCCACATATCGGCCGAACACGGTTGCCTCGGTCTCAGCGCTGTCCATTCATGACACCCTGTGTCCATGACTGTCACAGTATGTAAGGCTGCATTGATGGGCGGCACTATGGTCTAATTTGTGAAATAAAAGATCAGTTATTGGTATTTCATCTGATTCTCACCACTGGCTTATACCCTTGGTGGGATCACACTTTCTAGGATTGCACATTGTGGGATCACACTTTCTAGGATTACACATTGTGGGATCACACTTTCTAGGATTGTACATTGTGGGATCACACTTTCTAGGATTACACATTGTGGGATCACACTTTCTAGGATTGTACATTGTGGGATCACACTTTCTAGGATTACACATTGTGGGATCACACTTTCTAGGATTGTACATTGTGGGATCACACTTTCTAGGATTACACATTGTGGGATCACACTTTCTAGGATTACACATTGTGGGATCACACTTTCTAGGATTGCACATTGTGGGATCACACTTTCTAGGATTACACATTGTGGGATCACTTTTTCTAGGATTGCACATTGTGGGATCACACTTTCTAGGATTGCACATTGTGGGATCACACTTTCTAGGATTACACATTGTGGGATCACACTTTCTAGGATTGCACATTGTGGGATCACACTTTCTAGGATTACACATTGTAGGATCACACTTTCTAGGATTACACATTGTGGGATCACACTTTCTAGGATTACACATTGTGGGATCACACTTTCTAGGATTACACATTGTGGGATCACACTTTCTAGGATTACACATTGTGGGATCACACTTTCTAGGATTACACATTGTGGGATCACACTTTCTAGGATTACACATTGTGGGATCACACTTTCTAGGGTTGCACATTGTGGGATCACACTTTCTAGGATTACACATTGTGGGATCACACTTTCTAGGATTGCACATTGTGGGATCACACTTTCTAGTATTACACATTGTGGGATCACACTTTCTAGGATTACACATTTTGGGATCACACTTTCTAGGATTACACATTGTGGGATCACACTTTCTAGGATTACACATTGTGGGATCACACTTTCTAGGATTGCACATTGTGGGATCACACTTTTTAGGATTGCACATTGTGGGATCACACTTTCTAGGATTGCACATTGTGGGATCACACTTTCTAGGATTACACATTGTAGGCTCACACTTTCTAGGATTACACATTGTGGGATCACACTTTCTAGGATACACATTGTAGAATCACACTTTCTAGGATACACATTGTAGGCTCATACTTTCTAGGATTACACATTGTGGGATCACACTTTCTAGGATTACACATTGTGGGATCACACTTTCTAGGATACACATTGTAGGATCACACTTTCTAGGATACACATTGTAGGATCACACTTTCTAGGATACACATTGTGGGATCACACTTTCTAGGATACACATTGTGGAATTACACTTTCTAGGATTACACATTGTGGGATCACACTTTCTAGGGTTGCACATTGTGGGATCACACTTTCTAGGATTGCACATTGTGGGATCACACTTTCTAGGATTACACATTGTGGGATCACACTTTCTAGGATACACATTGTGGGATCACACTTTCTAGGATTGCACATTGTGGGATCACACTTTCTAGGATTGCACATTGTGGGATCACACTTTCTAGGATTGCACATTGTGGGATCACACTTTCTAGGATTGCACATTGTGGGATCACACTTTCTAGGATTGCACATTGTGGGATCACACTTTCTAGGATTGCACATTGTGGGATCACACTTTCTAGGATTACACATTGTGGGATCACACTTTCTAGGATTGCACATTGTGGGATCACACTTTCTAGGATTACACATTGTGGGATCACACTTTCTAGGATTACACATTGTGGGATCACACTTTCTAGGATACACATTGTGGGATCACACATTGTAGGCTCACACTTTCTAGGATTACACATTGTGGGATCACACTTTCTAGGATTACACATTGTAGGATCACACATTGTAGGATCACACTTTCTAGGATTACACATTGTAGGATCACACTTTCTATGATACACATTGTGGGATCACACTTTCTAGGATTACACATTGTGGGATCACACTTTCTAGGATTGCACATTGTGGGATCACACTTTCTAGGATTACACATTGTGGGATCACACTTTCTAGGATTACACATTGTGGGATCACACTTTCTAGGATACACATTGTGGGATCACACATTGTAGGCTCACACTTTCTAGGATTACACATTGTGGGATCACACTTTCTAGGATTACACATTGTAGGATCACACATTGTAGGATCACACTTTCTAGGATTACACATTGTAGGATCACACTTTCTATGATACACATTGTGGGATCACACTTTCTAGGGTACACATTAAGGGATCACACTTTCTAGGATACACATTGTGGGATCACACTTTCTAGGATACACATTGTGGGATCACACTTTCTAGGATTACACAATGTCGGATCACACTTTCTAGGATTACACATTGTGGGATCACACTTTCTAGGATACACATTAAGGGATCACACTTTCTAGGATACACATTAAGGGATCACACTTTCTAGGATACACATTGTGGGATCACACTTTCTAGGATACACATTGTGGGATCACACTTTCTAGGATTACACATTGTAGGATCACACTTTCTAGGATACACATTGTGGGATCACACTTTCTAGGATACACATTAAGGGATCACACTTTCTAGGATACACATTGTGGGATCACACTTTCTAGGATACACATTGTAGGCTCATACTTTCTAGGATTACACATTGTAGGATCACACTTTCTAGGATACACATTGTGGGATCACACTTTCTAGGATACACATTGTGGGATCACACATTCTAGGATACACAATGTAGGATCACACTTTCTAGGATTACACATTGTGGGATCACACTTTCTAGGATACACATTGTGGGATCACACTTTCTAGGATTGCACATTGTGGGATCACACTTTCTAGGATACACATTGTAGGCTCATACTTTCTAGGATTACACATTGTGGGATCACACTTTCTAGGATTACACATTGTGGGATCACACTTTCTAGGATACACATTGTAGGATCACACTTTCTAGGATACACATTGTAGGATCACACTTTCTAGGATACACATTGTGGGATCACACTTTCTAGGATACACATTGTGGAATTACACTTTCTAGGATTACACATTGTGGGATCACACTTTCTAGGGTTGCACATTGTGGGATCACACTTTCTAGGATTGCACATTGTGGGATCACACTTTCTAGGATTACACATTGTGGGATCACACTTTCTAGGATACACATTGTGGGATCACACTTTCTAGGATTGCACATTGTGGGATCACACTTTCTAGGATTGCACATTGTGGGATCACACTTTCTAGGATTGCACATTGTGGGATCACACTTTCTAGGATTGCACATTGTGGGATCACACTTTCTAGGATTGCACATTGTGGGATCACACTTTCTAGGATTGCACATTGTGGATCACACTTTCTAGGATTACACATTGTGGGATCACACTTTCTAGGATTGCACATTGTGGGATCACACTTTCTAGGATTACACATTGTGGGATCACACTTTCTAGGATTACACATTGTGGGATCACACTTTCTAGGATACACCTTGTGGGATCACACATTGTAGGCTCACACTTTCTAGGATTACACATTGTGGGATCACACTTTCTAGGATTACACATTGTAGGATCACACATTGTAGGATCACACTTTCTAGGATTACACATTGTAGGATCACACTTTCTATGATACACATTGTAGGATCACACTTTCTAGGATTACACATTGTGGGATCACACTTTCTATGATTGCACATTGTGGGATCACACTTTCTAGGATTACACATTGTGGGATCACACTTTCTAGGATTACACATTGTGGGATCACACTTTTCTATGATACACATTGTGGGATCACACAATTGTAGGCTCACACTTTCTAGGATTACACATTGTGGGATCACACTTTCTAGGATTACACATTGTAGGATCACACATTGTAGGATCACACTTTCTAGGATTACACATTGTAGGATCACACTTTCTATGATACACATTGTGGGATCACACTTTCTAGGGTACACATTAAGGGATCACACTTTCTAGGATACACATTGTGGGATCACACTTTCTAGGATACACATTGTGGGATCACACTTTCTAGGATTACACAATGTGGGATCACACTTTCTAGGATTACACATTGTGGGATCACACTTTCTAGGATACACATTAAGGGATCACACTTTCTAGGATACACATTAAGGGATCACACTTTTCTAGGATACAACATTGTGGGATCACACTTTCTAGGATACACATTGTGGGATCACACTTTCTAGGATTACACATTGTAGGATCACACTTTCTAGGATACACATTGTGGGATCACACTTTCTAGGATACACATTAAGGGATCACACTTTCTAGGATACACATTGTGGGATCACACTTTCTAGGATACACATTGTAGCTCATACTTCTAGGATTACACATTGTAGGATCACACTTTCTAGGATACACATTGTGGGATCACACTTTCTAGGATACACATTGTGGGATCACACTTTCTAGGATACACAATGTAGGATCACACTTTCTAGGATACACATTGTGGGATCACACTTTCTAGGATTACACATTGTGGGATCACACTTTCTAGGATACACATTGTGGGATCACACTTTCTAGGATTGCACATTGTGGGATCACACTTTCCTAGGATTACACATTGTGGGATCACACTTTCTAGGATTACACATTGTGGGATTACACTTTCTAGGGTTGCACATTGTGGGATCACACTTTCTAGGATTACACATTGTGGGATCACACTTTCTAGGATTACACATTGTGGGATCACACTTTCTAGGATTACACATTGTGGGATCACACTTTCTAGGATTACACATTGTGGGATCACACTTTCTAGGATTACACATTGTAGGATTACACATTGTGGGATCACACTTTCTAGGATTACACATTGTGGGATCACACTTTCTAGGATTACACATTGTGGGATCACACTTTCTAGGATTACACATTGTGGGATCACACTTTCTAGGATTACACATTGTGGGATCACACTTTCTAGGATTACACATTGTGGGATCACACTTTCTAGGATACACATTGTGGGATCACACTTTCTAGGATTGCACATTGTGGGATCACACTTTCTAGGATTACACATTGTGGGATCACACTTTCTAGGATACACATTGTAGGCTCATACTTTCTAGGATACACATTGTGGGATCACACTTTCTAGGATACACATTGTGGGATCACACTTTCTAGGATTGCACATTGTGGGATCACACTTTCTAGGATACACATTGTAGGCTCATACTTTCTAGGATTACACATTGTGGGATCACACTTTCTAGAATACACATTGTGGGATCACACTTTCTAGGATACACATTGTGGGATCACACTTTCTAGGATACACATTGTGGGATCACACTTTCTATGATTCCCATTGTAGGATCACAAATTCAGGTTAATGGTATCTAAAAACAATGTATTTCCCTTAGTGAATGTATGGTGTATGTGTTTAGTGTTGTTTGTTTAGACAGGCAGTTGCTAATAAATAACGTCATATTCTCAGCCTGCCATCTCTGAAATGCTTTTCTGTCCCCAGTGGTTCGGGCGTTCCAGGCTTACACTGAACCTGGAGACGGACCTATAGCCACCCAGGCACCTCCACGGGGTGAGGTCAACCCACTCCACCCACCAGCCAGTGGCTCAGAGGAGGAGAGCCCCTTACCATTGGGAGAGCTGATACTGTCACGTAACCTTGGAATTCCTATTGTTGTAGTTGTAACGAAGGTGAGCAGGAATCCCTATTGTTGTAGTAACAAATGAGAGTGGTAATTTCTATTATTGTAGTTGTGAAAAAGGTGAGTGGAAATTCCTATTGTTGTAGTTGTAAAAAAGGGTGAGTTGGAATTCCTATTGTTGTAGTTGTAACAAAGTTGAACGGAAATGCCTATTGTTGTAGTAACATAGGTGAGTGGGAATTTCAATTATTGTAGTTATAGCAAAAATGAGTGATAATTTCTATAGTTGTATTTGTAGCAAAGGTATATGGTAGATGAGTTGGGTGGTTTAGCAACATATCCTATCATTGTAACAGTAAATAGAGTTTGAGCTGTAGACAAAGTGTATAGAATGTAGCAGTAGGCTAGACATGTAGTCACAGCAGTAGAAAACATATAGAATTGGTGTTGTGTATGTGTACCAAAAGCTGGAGAGTGGACATGTGACATTGAGTTGGAATTGTGGACATGTGCCATAGAGTTGGAGCTGTGGACATGTGCCATAGAGTTGGAGCTGTGGACATGTGCCATAGAGTTGGAGCTGTGGGCATGTGCCATAGAGTTGGAGCTGTGAGCATGTGCCATAGAGTTGGAGCTGTGGGCTTGTGCCATAGAGTTGGAGCTGTGGGCTTGTGCCATAGAGTTGGAGCTGTGGGCTTGTGCCATAGAGTTGGAGCTGTGGACATGTGCCATAGAGTTGGAGCTGTGGACATGTGCCATAGAGTTGGAGCTGTGGACATGTGCCATAGAGTTGGAATTGTGAACATGTGCCATAGAGTTGGAGCTGTGAATATGTGCCATAGAGTTGGAGCTGTGGACATGTGCCATAGAGTTGGAGCTGTGGACATGTGCCATAGAGTTGGAGCTGTGGGCTTGTGCCATAGAGTTGGAGCTGTGGACATGTGTCATAGAGTTGGAGCTGTGGATATGTGCCATAGAGTTGGAGCTGTGGACATGTGCCATAGAGTTGGAGCTGTGGATATGTGCCATAGAGTTGGAGCTGTGGACATGTGCCATAGAGTTGGAGCTGTGGACATGTGTTATAGAGTTGGAATTGTGAACATGTGCCATAGAGTTGGAGCTGTGAATATGTGCCATAGAGTTGGAGCTGTGGACATGTGCCATAGAGTTGGAGCTGTGGACATGTGCCATAGAGTTGGAGCTGTGGATATGTGCTATAGAATTGGAGCTGTGGACATGTGCCATAGAGTTGGAGCTGTGGATATGTGCCATAGAGTTGGAGCTGTGGACATGTGCCATAGAGTTGGAGCTGTGGACATGTGCCATAGAGTTGGAGCTGTGGATATGTGCCATAGAGTTGTTGGAGCTGTGGGCTTGTGCCATAGAGTTGGAGCTGTGGGCTTGTGCCATAGAGTTGGAGCTGTGGGCTTGTGCCATAGAGTTGGAGCTGTGGGCTTGTGCCATAGAGTTGGAGCTGTGGGCTTGTGCCATAGAGTTGGAGCTGTGGACATGTGCCATAGAGTTGGAGCTGTGGACATGTGCCATAGAGTTGGAGCTGTGGACATGTGCCATAGAGTTGGAGCTGTGGACATGTGCCATAGAGTTGGAGCTGTGGGCATCTGACATAGAGTTGGGACTTGGACATATGCCATACAATTGCAGATGGACATGTGCTATGGGTTGGAGCTGTGGACAAGTGCCATATAGCTGCAGTTGTGATTGTGTGTCATGAGTTTGAGCTGTGTATATGTGTCAGAGAGTTGAAGCTTTAGACATGCGACATTGAGTTGGAGCTGTAGACTATAGACAAGATAACATGTCCAATAGAACGAACGGATGAAAAAACTTTATTTTCAAAGGGTTAAAAATTTTACATGCAGGCTTGTCTTACGTTTGGCCTTTCCAATCACTCATCTTTCGTACATTAATGACACTAGTCAAAAAATTTTCAAAAGTTTTTTGTATCAGAATTTAAATACACCATTTCTTATTGATTTTGACATGCTGATTTCAAATATAATGAAATTCATCAACTGGGTCTTCTTTTTTTTTTTTTAAAATGATGAATTTACATTACAGTAATACAAATAATGTGTGCTTGTTTAATTCTCTGGAGTAAACAGTTAGTCGTTCTACTTGAGCATTATACAAATTGTGGTTACATACTCAATTGATACACATGTGTTTTTAATGAGGTACATTTGAACCCATTCCTTCATTATTCAGTCACTGTTCAATCTCTCTTTGCTTGCTTCTTTTAGTCAGTCAATGAGGTGTCTCTTGTCACAATCCAACTGTAATAAGCAAGCAGTGAAGGGCTCCAATTGCCTTGATACTTTGACTCCATAGCAGTAAGGCCATCACTGACAGCTCCACAGTTTGACGTAAAGAAATCCAGATGAGAATTTTCTATATGTCTCAGTTTCTATATATTTCAGCCCTCTATATGTTCTTGCATATAGTTCTGTTTTCTCAGTGGCCATGCAATTTATGTTAATTTTTTTAATATGTTCATGTTGTATATTTTATATATTCATATTGTATATTTTGTATGTTCATATTGTATATTTTGTATGTTCATATTGTATATTTTATATGTTCATGTTATATATTTCAGAGTGATGAAATTTCCATGTTGGAAAAAGAACACGACTTCAAAGATGAACATTTTGATTTTATTCAGCAACACATTCGGCAATTTTGCTTAAAGTGTATCCTTTCCTACCTCTACAGTCTGACAGTTTGTTGTGGTGATTTGTTTGTGTTTGATAATTGAGGGGTTGTAGAGTTGATTTGTGTGCATAATAGTTTTTGGTAGAGGTTTGAGGTGCTATTTATGAACATTCACATGCACGCAAATTGCTGACTGGTGTACAAATAACTGCCAATAACCCCAAAATGGAAATCAATGGCTAGCATCACTTCAATTGAGTCAAAAATGGAGGAGGACCAAAAGTTGCCTAGATCACATCTGTTATGAAATTAGAAGTCAAGAAGCAACATTATTGCACTTGGAATATTCTCACGAGTGTCCCGTCCCCTTCTTGTGTAGCCAATGAAAAGTTTCTGTGTTCCCCACTCCCTGTCCTTCACTTTCATCCCTTTTCTTTGATAACCTTTGTAGAGGGGGACAGGCATAGTGTATACACTCTGGTGCTTCAGTGATAGTTCTTGTGAGTTAATTTAATTTTTAGTACCAGTTCAGTTATGTGTGGCTGTGAGGGCGAAGTTTTCTAGACCAGGTCAGTTATGTGTGGCGTCGAGGGCGAAGTTTTCTAGACCAGTTCAGTTATGTGTGGCTGTGAGGGCGAAGTTTTCTAGACCAGTTCAGTTATGTGTGGCTGTGAGGGCGAAGTTTTCTAGACCAGTTCAGTTATGTGTGGCTGTGAGGGCGAAGTTTTCTAGACCAGTTCAGTTATGTGTGGCTGTGAGGGCGAAGTTTTCTAGACCAGTTCAGTATGTGTGGCTGTGAGGGCGAAGTTTTCTAGACCAGTTCAGTATGTGTGGCTGTGAGGGCGAAGTTTTCTAGACCAGTTCAGTTATGTGTGGCTGTGAGGGCGAAGTTTTCTAGACCAGTTCAGTTATGTGTGGCTGTGAGGGCGAAGTTTTCTAGACCAGAACATTTATGTGTGGCTGTGAGGGCGAAGTTTTCTAGACCAAGTTCAGTTATGTGTGGCTGTGAGGGCGAAGTTTTCTAGACCAGTTCAGTTAGGTGTGGCTGTGAGGTGAAGTTTTCTAGACCAGTTCAGTTATGTGTGGCTGTGAGGGCGAAGTTTTCTAGACCAGTTCAGTTATGTTTGGCTGTGAGGGCGAAGTTTTCTAGGACCAGTTCAGTTATGTGTGGCTGTGAGGAGGCGAAGTTTCTAGACCAGTTCAGTTATGTGTGGCTGTGAGGGCGAAGTTTTCTAGACCAGTTCAGTTATGGGTGGCTGTGAGGGCGAAGTTTTCTAGACCAGTTCAGTTATGTGTGGCTGTGAGGGCGAAGTTTTCTAGACCAGTTCAGTTATGTGTGGCTGTGAGGGCGAAGTTTTCTAGACCAGTTCAGTTATGTGTGGCTGTGAGGGCGAAGTTTTCTAGACCAGAACATTTATGTGTGGCTGTGAGGGCGAAGTTTTCTAGACCAGTTCAGTTATGTGTGGCTGTGAGGGCGAAGTTTTCTAGACCAGTTCAGTTATGTGTGGCTGTGAGGGCGAAGTTTTCTAGACCAGTTCAGTTATGTGTGGCTGTGAGGGCGAAGTTTTCTAGACCAGAACATTTATGTGTGGCTGTGAGGGCGAAGTTTTCTAGACCAGTTCAGTTATGTGTGGCTGTGAGGGCAAAGTTTTCCTAGACCAGTTCAGTTATGTGTGGCTGGTGAGGGCGAAGTTTTCTAGACCAGAACATTTTATGTGTGGCTGTGAGGGCGAAGTTTTCTAGACCAGTTCAGTTATGTGTGGCTGTGAGGGCGAAGTTTTCTAGACCAGTTCAGTTATGTGTGGCTGTGAGGGCGAAGTTTTCTAGACCAGTTCAGTTATGTGTGGCTGTGAGGGCGAAGTTTTCTAGGACCAGAACATTTATGTGTGGCTGTGAGGGCGAAGTTTTCTAGACCAGTTCAGTTATGTGTGGCTGTGAGGGCGAAGTTTTTCTAGACCAGTTCAGTTATGTGTGGCTATGAGGGCGAAGTTTTCTAGACCAGTTCAGTTATGTGTGGCTGTGAGGGCGAAGTTTTCTAGACCAGTTCAGTTATGTGTGGCTGTGAGGGCGAAGTTTTCTAGACCAGTTCAGTTATGTGTGGCTGTGAGGGCGAAGTTTTCTAGACCAGTTCAGTTATGTGTGGCTGTGAGGGCGAAGTTTTCTAGACCAGTTCAGTTATGTCCAGCAGTGGAACAGAAAATGACCAAGTGCTGGCACATGGTGTTTGTCCCATTAAGAATGATGATGACCAATCATTTCATCCCGTGGGGTTGAAAGTTTGGAGCGATGAATTCTAAGATGTCTGATAAGGCCTATTTTGGCTTGAAATGTTCTTTGATAATGTGGGCAAAGAATGCTTGACGTTCCAGGAGGATCTCCTGCAGTGGGTTTTTTTTTTTTTCCAGCCCATTTTTTTTCACAGCTCTTGCAGTCCTGTTTGCTTCACAAGTGACCACACCCTTGTGTAACGATGTACGCCACACATTTTGGTCTTTGGCAGCAGTGTCCTAAGTGTTGTTATCAGAAACAGATGGGAAACATATTTTTGGACTGGAAGTGACAACCTAAAGTTCAGTCAGTAAATTGAGGAGACATGGCAGTGAGGGTAAGGTGTCCGCCTCCTTTTAAGAAGGTACAGGGTTTGATCCCTGTATAGGGCTGAGAATGTTTCCAAGAACCATTGATACCTAATGATATCACAGGCCCCCTGATCTCTTGAGCATGGGATCAGATTCTTGGCCTTCTCGGTTGAGGTTGAAAAATAGGAGGTCCTGTGTGAAAATTGTCATGCTAAAAATCCCATGGCAGTTGGAAATTGCACAAAGTAGGCCGTAAGTCAGGGAGAGGAAGAATTTCATGGAGAAGAGGAATTAATAAATGGCTCTAAGGCTGAAATAACAGGGGAGACTTCAAGAGGTCAGATATTGTATATGTCATTGATCTGTTCTTGAATTTTAACATCCTTGACCCTGCGGCTAGATGGTGCTGCTATGTTTTACACGTCTGTCAAGGATGAAAGAAACTGTGATTTATTGTACAGATACCTGGTCCACAGGATATATGGCTTCCCGTTCACATCTCCAGCTCTGGTGGTTGATAAGGACTCTGTGTTTGTGTAAGCTGGTGTTTGTGTAAATTGGTGTTTGTGTAAACTGGTGTTTGTGTAAGTTGGTGTCAGTCTAAATGGGTGTCTGTGTAAGCTGTGTTAGTGTAAAGCTAGTTTGTGATGAGTGTTTGTGTAAAGCTGTTATTTGATGGATGTTTGTGTAAGCTGGTGTTTGTGTAAGTTGGTGTCAGTCTAAATGGGTGTTGTTTGTGTAAGTTGGTGTCAGTCTAAATGGGTGTCTGTGTAAGCTGTGTTAGTGTAAAGCTAGTTTGTGATGAGTGTTTGTGTAAAGCTGTTATTTGATAGATGTTTGTATAAAGCTGGTGTTTGTGTAAACTGGTGTTTGTGTAAACTGGTGTAAGTTGGTGTCAGTCTAAATGGGTGTTTGTGTAAGCTGTTTTAGTGTAAAGCTAGTTTGTGATGAGTGTTTGTGTAAAGCTGTTATTTGATAGGTGTTTGTATAAAGCTGGTGTTCATGTACATCTGGTGTTTAATTGGTGTTTGTGAAAAGCTGGTGTTTGCTGGGTGTTTGTATAATGCAGGTGTTTGATCAGTATTTGTATATGCTGGTTTTTATGTAAATAGTTGCTTGTGTAATCTGATATTTGTATAAATTGGCGTAAAACATGTTATCTTAGATCTGTCTAGAGTAAGCAAACTTTACACAGATGCATAACTAGATACATTGCACTCACTCAAGACGCTTAAAATGTCGCTTAAAAGTCGACAGGGTCGACTTCATTGCACCAGGTTTTATCCCATATGGCTCGGTCTCTTTCCGCAGCGTGGAAAGCATCGCACAAAGCACGAACTCTGTAGCTCTAACGACGACCCACAGGAGTCTCCAAAAAATTCACCCGTGAACCGAAGGACACGGCCCGTTATCAAACCCACAACCTTCGGAGCCCGAGTCAAACGGCTTGACCACTTCACCCTTGAGACACCCTAACTATGAAATAAGCTGCAGTAAATATGTATTCTTTCATGGTTCCACTTTAATTCCTCTTCTTTGGTCATCCTGTATTTTTTATTTTTAAATTATGAATAAGGTGGCGGTTATGTTGAGTCTGGTTACAGAAGAGCTGCAATAGTTATGCCATTTTGGAGGACATTTCCAACCCTCGACCTGGTATTTGTTGCTCTAGCCAGCCTTCTGAGGATATTACAAACAAATGCAGAAACTATCTGGCAACTTTTTTGGTGCTGACTAATGATCTGTTAGTTTTTAAATTCAATTGCCCTTCTGTCGTGTATCCACCGTATAGTGTTAGAGTGGTTTGTATGTTTCAGTGACTCCAAGAGCTATGCTGATGTTAGTACAGTTACTGGTAGGGTCTCCTACGTCGGACCGGTTATGGGATAGGAACTAGATGAAGCAAGATGGAAACCTGCTGCCTTTTAGGTAGACTAGGGACATCAAAGGCTAGGGAGAGCAAATCTGAAAAAAATACTTGTTTGGATGTATTGTCCACAGGCTTGACGAAACAGTGCAACACAATTCACTGTAGGACATCACACAAAGTCAGTTCATTGTCAGTGGACACCAACTAGTTGAACATGTGATCTTGCTAGTTAACATGTGATCCTGCCAGTTAACATGTGATCTTGCCAGTTAACATGTGATCTTGCCAGTTAACATGTGATCTTGCCAGTTAACATGTGATCTTGCCAGTTAACGTGTGATCTTGCCAGTTAACATGTGATCTTGCCAGTTAACATGTGATCTTGCCAGTTAACATGTGATCTTGCCAGTTAACATGTGATCTTGCCAGTTAACATGTGATCTTGCCAGTTAACGTGTGATCTTGCCAGTTAACATGTGATCTTGCCAGTTAACATGTGATCTTGCCAGTTAACATGTGATCTTGCCAGTTAACGTGTGATCCTTCCAGTTTCTCATGTCTTTGTGTTGTGTTTATTGTTGGACAGGCCGGCAGGATGGGACAACGAGAAGAAGATTAGCATCCTGCACGAGAATATGACAACCATGAAGCCAGATGACACATTTGAAGATGTCATCACCAAACCTGCGACCAGAAAGGTAACTCATCATTTTTGTTGTGACTCTACGCAAGAAATCTTGCCTTTTTCTCCTCAACTTGCATGTCTTACAGGAAGCAGAAGTTAATGAAAACTACCAGAACGTAACTTTTTGTTTCTCTGATCTCTGTTTCTGCCTGAAATATCCAGATGAAGACATGAAACTTAGTGCTAGTTGTGGAATAAAATTGTATTAGTCTCTGTTTTCTCATACTTTGCTTTCTCTTTGTTCCTTGTGTATGTCGTGTCCTCCTTTAAAGTGTCGTCCCTGGAGTGAGGAGATCCGACACCCACATTATAATATTATTTTTTTTCCCCCTCAATATTCTGGAGAATCCACCAGCTTCCGTCCAACACACTCCATCAGCCTATGGACACCTTTTCCTATCACTCTCACACTGTCGTACTATGCCCCCTTCTCATACTTCCCCAACGCAACATACTCAACAACTCTTGCTTCTAGAAATTAATAAAGATTAATTTATTAAAATAAAAGTGTAACGTGTATGAGACGTGTATGCGAAGAAAATGTGTGACGTGTTCTATAAAGTGTGTAGACTCTGTCTCTCAGACATCAACTCAGTCAGCTGATCACAGCAAAGATAGACCACAGCACGTTACGTCAGAACAAGTACGTCTCACCCGTTGCCGGAACCATCTTGCCGGATAATGCTTTGCCTCTGTAGACCTCTGGTAATCCAATTTCATGAACATCCGAAATAGACACCGGTGGTATTAACAGTTAATCATGGACCGGTTGCACTTACACAATGTCCGTTCCTAATGTTCCTAAACAAACTGCACAAGTCTTTTGCAGTGTGTACGCAGTTAGTTAGTTAGTCGACAGATCATCCTCGTTGCACATCGAAACCACTTCAGTTCATAAGGGCTACTTACTAATGTTAATTGTTACTGTACTGGATTGATCCTCACTCGTGTCTATCCAGCCTCACATATAATGTCATGTGTTCTATTACCCGAGATTATATAACTCTAGGTAACTATTAGACCCAATGTCTTCAGCCCGTCACCACTGTCTGATGATGTGTGTGGTGCATCAGTACGCATCACTCACTTTGGTGAATCAACCTGCTTTAGCTTTCAGTTACGTTCTGTCTGCACTTTATTGATGGTTGAACGGGTGTTCTTCCGAATGGGTTTTTTTTAAACTTGTTGAGTTTCCTTGGATCTGGTAGGGAACCTAGGATAGAAACAACACATCTGGTGATAGTACTAGTCACTGATCCTTTTGGCTGAGTGTAAGCTATCACCTTGCTTACTGATCTTTAGCTAACTAGACTTAGTCATAGAGCAGATTAGCTACCCACCTAGAGTCGAATCAGGCTATGACAAAGAAAAAATCACCAAACAGAATGCGGAACCCCACCTACCAGGGACACCTACGGGAAGATCCCAATTATCCCTCATTACTCAACTAGTAAAGCTTATCAACACTTCACTAATCTATTCTAGCTAACAGAGCCAAGTATCACTTCACTACTCTAGCTAGTTTCCACTAACAGTGCTAATCATCACACTATAGTTTAACAAGGCCACAGTCTATAGTAATTATAACGAATATATTATAATAAGTTATACCTTAAATGGCACTACTGCAGTCCTATAAATCATATCTACATCTGCCATATAGGCACGTGTAAAATTAAGTCACTAATTAACACACGGTAGATATTATTTCCACTGGCACATGCAGTGCCCTGCACTCTGTCTAGAGCATTATTCAAGTCCACCCTAGTTGATCTCAACTCGAGTTTATATGGCAAACTACCAAAGTTGTCCACGTGACGTTATCCTTTACTCCCCCACACAGGTGGCACAGTGGCAAATCATCCCCCTGTCAAGAACTATTTTCCTGGCTTAAATCCTGTCAAAGTTGTCAGTAATTGCCTAGATTCTCAAAACAAGCCAGCTAGTTTCTGTAAACTCCCAACAAAGAGTTTCGATACCAAGCTGTTTTCCGTACTAGGTACTTCCGTTTTACATCTGCCCCTGTGATCTCACGGCTTCCATCTGCATTCAAATGTTGACAAACTTGTCACTCTTCTGTTCCGTGGTGACAATCCCATCAGCCATTTCCGTCTGATGTCCGGCAGTATAGATGACAAACGGAACCATTCCATATCCTTCTCCCCTCACCACCAAATGTGTTTATGGGCTGACACGATGTAACCTGTACAACTGTGTTTACTCTGTTAGTACAAATAGATGTCGCTGGTCGATCGTCCGCTTAATCCGAAAATCCTCTGTAATAATCAACCGGATAAACACACGGTTTCATTTTGTGACAGTGTACAGTGCATTCTTGATCTTCACTTCTCTGCACAGTTTGTTCTTCTGTCCCCATGCTTGTTGTCATTGTTTTTCTCTAATTCAGCCTGTTGTCTCTTCACATCTTGTTCTTTTCCTCTCCACAATCTTGTTTCCACAATCTTGTTCTTCTCTTATGTCTCTAATCATGCCTGTTGTCTCTTCACATCTGTTAATTTTCTCTCCACAACCCTGTTTCCACAACCTTGTTCTTCTCTAATCATGTCTGTTGGCTCTTCACATCTTGTTCTTTTCCTCTCCACAATCTTGTTTCCACAATCCTTGTTCTTCTCGCCATATACATATCTCTTCCCATCACACTTTATTCTATCCTCACCTTACCTGCTGTGAAAGGTGAAGACAGGCACGCTTCGTTCAGAGCTTTATGCTTCTATTCAAAAATCAAAGATAGAGAGCATCTGTTGGATCTTTTCCCCAGGACATGCTGGTGTGTTGGGAAACGAGCAGGCGGACAGATTAGCTGGGTCTGCACCCCTCGGTGGGGTATTGCTGCATGATAAAGCAGGTGTGGTCGGGTCTCTTTGGGATCATGTAAATAGTGTCGAAGAACAGATCAATCATGGCCTGGAGAGAATGGTGCTGTAGGGAGTGGTCAGAGAATCTAGTGTACACATAGTTCTCAGAGGAAAGGCCAGATGGACACATAATTCTCAGAGGAAAGGCCAGATGGACACACAGTTCTCAGAGGAAAGGCCAGATGGACACACAATTCTCAGAGGAAAGGCCAGATGGACACACAATTCTCAGAGGAAAGGCCAGATGGACACACAATTCTCAGAGGAAAGGCCAGATGGACACACAATTCTCAGAGGAAAGGCCAAGATGGACACACAATTCTCAGAGGAAAGGCCAGATGGACACACAATTCTCAGAGGAAAGGCCAGGATGGACACACAATTCTCAGAGGAAAGGCCAGATGGACACACAAGTTCTCAGAGGAAAGGCCAGGTGGACACACAATTCTCAGAGGAAAGGCCAGATGGACACACAATTCTCAGAGGAAAGGCCAGATGGACACACAATTCTCAGAGGAAAGGCCAGATGGACACACAATTCTCAGAGGAAAGGCCAGATGGACACACAATTCTCAGAGGAAAGGCCAGATGGACACACAATTCTCAGAGGAAAGGCCAGATGGACACACAGTTCTCAGAGGAAAGGCCAGATGGACACACAGTTCTCAGAGGAAAGGCCAGATGGACACACAGTTCTCAGAGGAAAGGCCAGATGGACACACAGTTCTCAGAGGAAAGGCCAGATGGACACACAGTTCTCAGAGGAAAGGCCAGATGGACACACAGTTCTCAGAGGAAAGGCCAGATGGACACACAGTTCTCAGAGGAAAGGCCAGATGGACACACAATTCTCAGAGGAAAGGCCAGGTGGACACACAATTCTCAGAGGAAAGGCCAGATGGACACACAATTCTCAGAGGAAAGGCCAGATGGACACACAATTCTCAGAGGAAAGGCCAGGTGGACACACAATTCTCAGAGGAAAGGCCAGATGGACACACAATTCTCAGAGGAAAGGCCAGATGGACACACAATTCTCAGAGGAAAGGCCAGATGGACACACAATTCTCAGAGGAAAGGCCAGATGGACACACAATTCTCAGAGGAAAGGCCAGATGGACACACAATTCTCAGAGGAAAGGCCAGATGGACACACAGTTCTCAGAGGAAAGGCCAGATGGACACACAGTTCTCAGAGGAAAGGCCAGATGGACACACAGTTCTCAGAGGAAAGGCCAGATGCACACACAGTTCTCAGAGGAAAGGCCAGATGGACACACAGTTCTCAGAGGAAAGGCCAGATGGACACACAATTCTCAGAGGAAAGGCCAGATGGACACATAATTAGACTGCGTCTGGTACCATCTGTATTTAGACTCTTTGCTTATTGTTGATGTTGGGGATGGAGCATGTATGGAATGTCCATGATATTGGTCTTGACTCAGTCCACCTCATGTCACAGTTGCAGGTCAGCATGGCCAAATGGATAAGAACGCATGTTCTTAAACATCCGTTGTGCTGATGCCGAGGTAAGCTGTTCAGCCCCTACACCGGACAGCTGGACTAAATTGTTAACCTGTCATCCTTGATTTGGGGGCGTAAATTACAAGTACCTCTGAAGCTGGAGTGGGTTTGCCTGATGACGAGGGACACTGTTAATAGGGAAAGCTAATCCACACATAGAACACAGTCCAGCACTACTGTAAGTAGTATGTGTGGACTGTGCTTGAGTCCAAAGCGAGCGAGCACCCCAACAAAAATCTCTGTTCACTTTTTCACTCTTCTTGTTCATGTTTGAGTGGGTATTCTATGTATGTGTGACAGAAACCAGCGCTCGTTACAATGAGTTTATGACCACAGTTCACAATCTCGCTTATCATGTTCAAAACAGCTGCTGGCGATTTGGAAGCAGGCTATGTTGCGCTGGTTTTCATACAATGGTATGAGTGTCAGTAGTTCGGAAAACTACTAATGTAAACTTGCCAAGAGATCACAGCCAAAAAAATGGTGGGGCTAACTTCGATGTCTCATAAAGGACATGTAACTAGCTAGTCTAGTGTGAGAAAATGAATGCATGAAAATGTGTGTGCTTGTTTGTGTTTGTTAGTGATTGTATGTCAGTATATGTTTGCATAAGGAAGTATATCATCATCATCATCACCTATAATTCGAGTCTCCATGGCGAAGTGGTCAAGCCGTTTGACTCGGGCTCCGAAGGTTGTGGGTTTGATTCCAGGCCGCGTCCTTCAGTTCACGAGTGAAATTTTTCGGAGACTCTTGTGGGTCGTCGCTAGAGCTACTGAGTTTGTGCTTGGTGCGACGCTTTCCGCGCTGCGTAAAGAGACCGAGCCATATGGGATAAAAGCCGTTGCAATGAAGTCGACCCTGTCAACTGTCGACTTTTTTAACCTATAAGCTTGTACAGAATTCTCCCCCTATATGTCATTCAGAATGTCTCTCTGTCACAAGCCAGATGCCCCACCTCTGTTACTGTCACATATACATTATCTTTAATCCACCTGTGTTGTGGTCTTCCTCTTCTTTCTTCTATAACATCTGCCAGATCAGAGAAATCAAATATGAAGTGCAGTAACAAATATGTTATTGATCAAGTCTTATCAAAAATTCTTAGATGGCAGTATCAATTTTAGACATGTGCGTATTTAAGAAACAATTGGCTCATAGAAGGTATGACAGCATGCTTGGCCAGCTCACAGAGCAGGAGGAGACGGACAGCGGTCTGGATCTCTCTGGAGATGATGTATGCAACAATAAGAAAGAGGCAAACAGCTTTTTTTGGGTCATGTGATGAGAAGAGAGCCATTGGAAAACATAACAATTGTAAAGATCAAAGGGAAGATAGGCAGAGGCAGATCAAGAGAAAAGTTACTGGACGGATTGAGACAGTGGCATGGAGGAATATCATCAGCAGAGTTGATCCAGAATACCAAGGACCGAGATCTGTGGAGAGACATGAATGCCTATGCCAGCTGGCACAGCATTTGATGATGATGATGTTGTATTCACATATTGTCAAATGTATAACCCATTCTTTGCTCAGTGATCAGTATACTTTTGTGTGCTGCTTGATGAGGGCAGCATATCCATCGGTAAATATATAGACGGTGTGCAAAAGATGGGTGTTGGGTGCTCTTTTCTTTTCCTTACAGCTTGTTCTTCTCACCTCACAACCCCTGCCCTCATCTCAAGCAACCTGTATAATTTGTTCTTCCCACATCAAAACCTGTACTTGCAGTCTCACAATTTGTTCTTCCCACCTAAAAATCTGTACTTGCAGCCTCACAGTTTGTGCTTCCCATCCCACGTAACCTGTACTTACAGCTCGAGCTAATCTCCTTACAGGTGGTACAGCGAGATGCAGAAATTATAGCAGAAGATGAGCAAGCCTTTCTGACAAAAATGCAGGCACAACTTTCCAAGCAACCAGCACCAGGAAGTGCGCCTACGGTTAGTTTGTGCGTGTGATCACAGCTCTGGCATCAATGTTGTATATATTTCATGTGTGTGTGTGTCTCTCTCCCCCCTTCCCTCCCCTCTCTCCACACACATGGATGCACACACTCCCCCCTTCCCCTGCCCTTTTCAACACATGCATGCTCTCTCTCTCCACCTCCTTCCTCCCCTACACACACACACACGCATGCACCAGTTGCTATAGCTCCGTTACTAACATGCTCGAGGAGCCCGGGGGTCATGTGTTGGGGGTACCCAGGGGTCATGTGTTGCGGGTACCCAGGGTCATGTGTAGGGAGGACCCAGGGGTCATGTGTTGGGGGTACCCAGGGATCATGTGTTGGGGATACCCAGGGGTTGGGGATACCCAGGGGTCATGTGTTTGGGGTACCCAGGGGTCATGTGTTTGGGGTACCCAGGGGTCATGTGTTTGGGGTACCCAGGGATCATGTGTTTGGGGTACCCAGGGATCATGTGTTGGGGATACCCAGGGATCATGTGTTTGGGGTACCCAGGGGTCATGTGTTGGGGGTACCCAGGGGTCATGTGTTGGGGGTACCCAGGGATCATGTGTTCGGGGTACCCAGGGGTCATGTGTTCAGGGTACCCAGGGATCATGTGTTGGGGATACCCAGGGGTCATGTGTTTGAGGATACCCAGGGGTCATGTGTTTTGGGTACCCAGGGGTCATGGGTTCAGGATACTTAGGGGTCATGTGTTGGGATGCCCAGGGATCATGTGTTGGGGGTACCCAGGGATCATGTGTAGGGGATACCCATGGGTCATGTCTTGGGGATACCCAGGGGTCATTTGTAGGGAGTACCCAGGGTTTATGTGTTGAGATACCCATCCATATGGGTCTTTATGTTACATGAAGGGACTCCCTGGTCCGACCAGCCTAAAATGGGGGCTGGAATATGTCCTGGGAATTAAAGGCAGTCAGCGTGCTTCATATTACATCAACTATCCAGTTTCAATGTTATGTAAGCGAAGTATTAGTCTAGAACCATGTACACATTAAGCTTCAGTGCTTGAAATATATGTAGCAATTTTGTAATGGACATGTATAATATTTCATGTCCTAATGTTCATTGCATCTCATGACCTCGTGTTTGTCATATCACAAATTCCAGTGTTTGGTATAATATTTCATGTCCTAATGTTAATTACATCTCATGATCATCATATCACAAATTTCAGTGTTTGGTATATTTCATGTCCTAATGTTCATTACATCTCATGACCTCATGTTTGTTATATCACAAATTCCAGTGTTTGGTATATTTCATGTCCTAATGTTCATTACATCTCATGACCTCGTGTTTGTCATATCACAAATTCCAGTGTTTGGTATAATATTTCATGTGGCCGGCTTCGTGGCTTAGAGGTTATGACCTTTCTCCGTAATCTCGTTACTCTCGTCAGGTAACGTGATAACGGTTTAAATCAGCAGTGGTTCGAATCGCATCGGTAACTTACGGGGTATGTGAGCCGGCCGCTCAGAAAGCAATGGCAAACTACTGAGCGTAATCTTGCCAAGAGATCAACATACAGCTGAAAGATGCTGGTGTTGACAGCTAAGTCCTGTAAAAAGGATATGCTTTAAAAAAAAAAATGTTCATTACATCTCATGATCTCATGTTTGTCATATCACACATTCCAGTGTTTGGTATAATATTTCATGTCCTAATGTTCATTACATCTCATGATCTCATGTTTGTCATATCACACATTCCAGTGTTTGGTATAATATTTCATGTCCTAATGTTCATTACATCTCATGATCTCATGTTTGTCATATCACACATTCCAGTGTTTGGTATAATATTTCATGTCCTAATGTTCATTACATCTCATGATCTCATGTTTGTCATATCACACATTCCAGTGTTTGGTATAATATTTCATGTCCTAATGTTCATTACATCTCATGATCTTATGTTTGTCATATCACAAATTCCAGTGTTTGGTATAATATTTCATGTCCTATTGTTCATTACATCTCCTGTTTGTCATATCACAAATTCCAGTGTGGTATAATATGTTTGTGTCCTAATTTTCATTACATCTCATGATCTCATGTTTGTCATATCACAAATTCCAGTGTTTGGTATATTTCATGTCCTAATGTTCATTACATCTCATGACATCGTGTTTGTTATATGAGGGGGATTCACATGAAAACCTGTCAATATTGTTGTTAAGGATGTCAAGAGTGTTAAGCACGTGACATCATGTTTCATGTAACATGGTGACACCAAAAAGCAAGTTTATAGATGGCCGCCCCACTTTTGACATACACAAAGAGTAGCAGAGTTCTGTTATCCATTTGTTTTTTTTTAGCAGTGAAAGGGTGAAACCTATAAAAATTCATCAGTGAATGTAAGTCCAGTCTGGTGACGCATGCCTGTCAGTCCAGCAAATGTAAGGGTGGAGTAGGAAGTTTCAAAACTTTTTGATCCAATGAAGAGGTACAGCAGTGGTGCATGAGTGGTTACACATGCGACCAAGAGAATTTTGTTTCTATAGGAATCCAAGCAATTTTTCTGCCCTGAAGGACTTGCATTGAACACAGTGGTGACTACATCGAAAGATTATACATTTGTTCTTTACGTTTTCAGAATATATTAACGAAAAAAAAAATTTAAGGTTTTCATTTGAAGCCCTGTGTATCACAAATCCCAGTGTTTGTTTAATATCTCGTGTCCCAGTCTTGGTTATATCTCATATTGCTGTGCTTGTGATTTCCTGGAAAGAAAATAATTTCTTGTAAATGTCTTTGTCGAACACTGTCATCGCTGTTATCTGTAGAAAATATTGTTGAAAGATACCGTCAGTTTTCGCTGGTGAAAAGAAGAAATGACCAGTCCTGTATTTGTTCCCAGCAACCTGAGCCGGCTCCTGCGAGGCAACAGAGGCCAGCAGGAGTTCAGAGGACCCCAGAGAGGTCCCCTGCTCCACCAAGTACTGGGACACCAATCCGGGGCAAGGTCAGTCATGATGAGTTTTGTCTCTTATACATTGGGGAAATTGTGTCATAAGGCTTGTAGGTGTTAGATAGTTTTTTGTTGTTTATTGGAGACAGTGGCTGTTTGATGTAACGGTTGTTGTATGGGGGAGGGGATGTTTGATGTAATAGTTGTGTGGGGGAAACAGTGGCTGTTTGCTGTTACTGTTGTGTGGATGAGGGGATATTTGATGTTACCATTGTTGTGTGGAGGGGATGTTTGATGTCACCATTGTTGTATGGAGGAGGGGATGTTTGATGTCACCATTTTTGTGTGGAGGAGGGGATGTTTGATGTCACCATTGTTGTGTGGAGGAGGGGATGTTTGATGTCACCATTGTTGTGTGGAGGAGGGGATGTTTGATGTCACCATTGTTGTGTGGAGGAGGGGATGTTTGATGTCACCATTGTTGTGTGGAGGATGTGATGTTTGATGTAATAATTAATGTTGAAGGATGTGGGGAGTGTTTGCTGCAGCAATTATCATTGGGGGAAGGATGTTGTAACATAATTATTGTTGATGGAGAATAAATGGTGTTTAGTGGAACAGAATTGTTGCGGAGAGGAAGAGGGTGTTTGTACTGAAATTATTGTTTGGAGGAGTCATGAAAATATGGCTGCAGGTGCCTGGGCAATGTACGAGAACCAGCCGTAGAGGTGGAAGCAGGAAGCACATCAGTGGTCATGTGTGGAAGAGTTTGTTTCACGGTGGCCAGGGTCAGTTGGTCAGGGTCAGCTTTGGTTTGCTGAGATCATCACATGATTTGCTTCAGTGAAGACAGGAGCTTGACTATACTAGGTATTGTCATGAATAAATAAATACAGAGTAAGGGGTGGAACAGAGGGGAAAAAGGTAGAAGGGAGGGATTGAGAGAAAAGACGGAAGGGGGGATGGACAGTTGGGGAAAAACAGGAGGACAAAGATAAGAAGATAAGACAGATAGTAAGAGTGCAAAGAGGGGGGGGGGGGGGGTTATAGAGAAATGAGGGGGGAGGGACAGTTTAGAGGAGTGAGAGACAACAGGAAGAGGGAGATGAGGCAGATAATAAGAGGACAGGGACAGAAGGGAGGCACAGAGGTTAAGAATGTGGGGATGAGAGGGAGGGATTGTCAGCGGAGAGGGCAGTTTAGGGGAGTGAAAGACAGGAGGAGGAAAGAGTGGAGAGGAGAGGGATGGCCACGGAAAGATTGAGGTGAGAATCAAAAGGGAGAGACAAGATTGAAAAGAGTGCAGAGACAGGAGTGGGAAGGTTTAGAAGTTAGGTAGGGAAGGAGAACAATTTAGAGACAGATTTGAAGAGAGGAGGGGGAATTAGAGAGGTACAGGAGAGGATGGGGAAACAAAAGGAGGGAGGGACCCAGAGGAAGGGATGGTGTTCCAAGTTATTTCTGACATTACATGTAATTTTTATTTCTATTGCCAGGATGGCAAGCCACAAGCGGGAACCACAGAAGGAATGTTGGCCAACTTTTTCAACAGTTTACTTAGCAAAACTCCTGGCCAGCCAGGACAAAGTATGTTTCTGCATGTTTTTTGTTTAAATTGTCATTTCTGGCTCTTGTTTTATCTGACATCTCATCTTGTATGTGTATGTTTGTGTTTATGTCTGTGATGTCTACGCATGGATCTAAATATAGTATACATATGTGGATGTACAGGGGGTATGTACCTGTGCTTGAAAACTTTATGCCTTTTCCTGTCCCCCTTGTTTCACATAATCCTCAAAGGTCAGTGTCATAGCGTTCCATCTCCTTAGCCACCTGTGCTGTCTGACCCGATTCATACACAGTTCCAACACTTCAGGGCCAACCCTGCAGATTTCCCTAGGTAAGAGGAAGACAAACAAGAAAGACAAGCTGAACAGAATGTTACATCTACCTCCTCTCTGCAGTGCTTCACAGCAAAAGCAGTAGGACATCAGAAGAAGAAAGGAAGACAGTCTGCGATCCTGACTCCTCATAGCTCACTCCACGTCTCTTCTAGAAGAGCCTGCGTTCTTGTTGATTAGCTTAGTTCTTCTTTTCTCGTTAATGAACTTGTTTGTTAAAGTTTTTCTATGGGATGAGAAAGCCAGCCTAAGTTCAACCCTCTGTCGTGGCCTCTTATGACCTGTATAGCAAGTTACAGTGTGCTACTATTCTTTGCTTTTCCCTTAATTATCCGGCAACACTCGACGGCACTCGCCTTTGTTGCTTCTTACGACATGCCTGCTAGGTTGCAGTGTTACTATTCTTTGCTTCCCCATAGGGTCTTGAAAACACATGGCAGACTATAACTGTATGGTTTAAGAAATTACTCCTATACCTCACTACTACTATTGCAACTATATGGTTTATGAAAAAACTTCCCATATCTTGTTGCAACTACATGGTTTATGAAATAACTCCCCATATCCTGTTGCAACTATATGGTTTTTGAAATCATTTCCCATATCTTATTGCAACCATATTGTTTAAGAAATCACCCCATTACCTCACTACATCTGTATGGTTTGTGGAATTACTTCCCATATCTTATTGCAACTACAGGAAGGCCCTGCTTAACATCGGGGTACATCAGCCACCAGGTGTGGCCGACATTATACTGACCACATCAGCCACCAGGTGCCAATAGGTCTGGAAAAACAACTTTAAATATATGGATCTAACACTGTATACTCGAGCTTAGAATGTGTAACTCCATTGTTAAGTGGGTGCTGATGTTTGGGTCAGAAACATGGACAACTACAAGAATTAATAATATACTACAAGCTTTCACTAATTGCTGCCTGGGCACCATAGTGGATGGGATGGTATAGCAGAATCACCAATGTGGAGCTCATGGAGAGAACTAAACACATGCCAGTGAACCATGAGGTGAAGAAAGGACACTGGCGCTGGATAGGACACAGACTGAGAAAACCTGGGGACAATATAACTAGACACTCTGTCTGGAATCCACAAGACAGGACACACACTGGGAAACCTTGGGGACAATATAACTAGACACTCTTTTATCTGGAACCCACAAGGACACACACTGAGAAAACCTGGGGACAATATAACTAGACACTCTCTTGTCTGGAATCCACAAGGCAAGTGAAACAGTGGGAGACCTAAATATACTTGGAGAGAATCACAAACTGACGAATAATGTTTGAAGGAGCTGCAGGACATAGCAAAAGAAAGGACGGCTGGGCGTGGCTTGGTTGGGGGCATATGCCTCCCAATGGGGGATAAAGTGAAGATGAAGAAGAAGACATATGCCCAAAGGAGGGATAAAGAGAAGAAGACAAAGAAGACTATATGCCCAATGGGGGATAAAGAGAAGAAGACCATGTGCCCAATGGGGGATAAAGAGAAGACCATATGCCCAATGGGGGATAAAGAGAAGAAGATGAAAAAGAAGACTATATGCCCAAATGAGGGATAAAGAAAGAAGACTATATGCCCAAATGTGGGATAAAGAAAGAAGACTATATGCCCAATGGGGGGATAAAGAAAAGAAGACGAAGTTCGTAAGCCCACATTTGAAAGACAGCTGCTGGCGATTTGGCAGCAGACCACCTTGCATTGTTTTTTGTTTTTTTGTTTTTTTTTAAACAATATTGTATGGGTGCCAGTCGTTCAGAAAGAGCAGTGGCAAACAACTGAACGTAAACTTGCCAAGAGATCACAACAGCAAAACATGCTAGTGTTGACTGCGACGTCCTGTAAAGGATAAGCAACTAACTTATTTTCTTCTCCCCAGATAAAGCAGCGGTGACACGAGATGCTGCAGCAGAACTGGAACGCATGACCCGGGGGAAGAAATCTTTGGGCGAGACAAACAGCACATCCACAGACTCTCAAGGGCCCCCGTCCTGATGACATCGTCGTTTGTGTGCGCACTTCTATATTCATGTTGTTACGATCAAGTCTTGAAACAACACTTTCAGTATGTGATGTTTGGTGCTCTCGTTTTCCAATCGGTCATTCGGCTTGTAACTTATGTGTTGATTTCCGTGCTCGTCGTCCATCAGTTGTCCCCATCAGTTCTTGTGCTGTATTTTTTCATACATCAGCTTGCCCTTTAATCTCATTTATCAGCTGTCATCTCAGGTTATTTGACATGTCTCATATGTCCCCTCAACTCATATGTCATGTCTCAGATGTCTTATTTCATCTGCCCCCTCAGCTTGTATGTCATGTCTCATTTATCCCCTCAGCTTGTATGTCATGTCTCATTTATCCCCTCAGTTTGTATGTCATGTCTCTTTTATCCCCTCAGTTTGTATGTCATGTCTCATGTCCTCTCAGCTCATATGTCATGTCTTGTCTTCCCCCTCAGCTCATATGTCATGTCTCATATGTCCTCTCAGCTCATATGTCATGATTCATATGTCCCCTCAACTCATATGTCATGTCTTGTCTGTCCTCTTGGTTCATGTCATATCTCATCTGTCCCCTCAGCTCATATATAACATCTCATAAATAACATCTCATATGTCCCCTCAGCTCATGTCTCACCCATCAAATGTCCCCCTCAGCTCATATATCAGTCTCACCCACCAGATGTCAACCTCAGCTCATATGTCAGTCTCACCCATCAGATGTCAACCTCAGCTTGTACGTTATGTCATCATGTGGAAGTTTCTTCAGTGATTCAAGTGTAGCCCATTTTGCAAGATGAAGCCATGAACTTATCATGTCCTCCTTGCAGTGGTGTGGCAAGAGGTCCTGTGTGTTGCTGCGGTTAACTGTCATACGCTACCACTACCATCAGCTGTCATGTCATATGTTAGTACTGTCAGCTCTCATGTCATTTGTTAGTGCTGTCATGTCATTTGTTAGTGCTGTCATGTCATTTGTTAGTGTCACCAGCTGTCGTGAATTACTGCAGTCGTACTGTATTGCTTTAGTCAACTGCCGTGAACTTAATACTTAATTTTGAGTAACCTGTCTTGATAAATAGACTGCAGTGCAGTCTTGAATTTTTCATATGTGTAACGTACATGCCGGGGTGTGAGCTAGTGCATTGATTGCAGTTTTGTAACATATGCTGTCTGAGGGCAGCTGTTGCTGTGAGTGGCTGTTGTTTGAACAGCTTAGTTAAGTGCTGACTTCAGTGACTCATTTCCTTGACATTAACAATGTGTTTTTGTTTACTCTAGTCTGCTGGTAAAAATATTCAACTCATTTCACTTGTAGAATTTCTGTTTTCTGATTTCTGATGTAAAGTTTTATTGCCAGCAATATTTAAGTGTGTTTGAATGTGTGTGGATATTGAAAATGCACTAAACAGTTCAACTACTCATATTGTACATGAAACACTGAACAATCCAACTTTTCACATTAAACATTTTTAAACACTGAACAAGCGAACTTTTCACATTAACCCTTTACCGGCCGATCTCTAAATACGAGCGTAGCGTCCGATTCCGGCCGATACTATTATGCATTGTAAAAACGCGATCTCCGGCTTTCCGACACTTCCGTCGGCTACTTTCACTATCGCCGATAGCTTGACAACATGGCCGCCATTTGTAAACGCGCTACAATGACTTTGAACAGACTTTTACGGACTTGTTTTGATAGTTTTTGGGAGTTTTACGCTGTTTTTCAAAATGGATTTCGGCGATTCTTCAAGTGATAGCCGAGATTTCGCTCTGTTCAATTTAAATGACATTAAAGGGCACGAAGTTGATTATTAATCGGAGCTAGATATCAGTGCAAAGCGTTACTTTGCATTAGCAGTCGTGAGCTGGACTTTAAAGAAAGTGATTATGATTCTGAAAATGTGTTTGTAAATTGCCGTATAGATGACGGAAAATCACAAACAACATTCCGTATTTCGTAAATATTTGTGTTCATATATGGATTACCGGCAACAATCACGTGAGTAACATATTCTGCATGCTTTTCCCTTCATTGTGTTGTTTATTTAACTAAAATCGGTTGACTAACACCTTATTTGTGATGTTTTTACTAACGCGACCCGAAATTTTTACAGAACCTGAAAAAATCTTGCCCGTTCAGGGCTACAAAACGGACAAGCATCTGCCCTGTAAAGGGTTAAAGATTTGTATACACTGACCAATCCAACTTTTCACATTAAACATTTTTAAACACTGAATAATCCAACTTTTCACATTAAACTCTGTCTGGAGTTGGAGCTTCAGTATTCTTTCTGTACTTGGTGGTGTGATGGAATTGAGCAGCTTGTTTCTGATAGCGAAGCCAACTCCATGCTCCCTGATCTTTCCGCATTTTGGTTTGCCCATGTTGAGAGGCATGGGCTGGAGCAAAGACAAAGGTATTGGCAAGAACAGTAAAGTGACAGCGCCTGTGGAAGCACACATATGGCCCAAAGGCCTGGGCTTGGGAGCTGTTTGTAACAACTCTGGGCTGGACAAGAACAGCCTGACACAGAATGCGGTTGGTGACACAGGAGAACTTGAATTAAAGAACAATGCCTACTGTTGTGACTGCCGGAAGTCACACAGATTTGTACGGAACTGTGGAGGGAATTGATGAAGACAATACTCGTGTGATGGTGAAATTGACACTCAGCTGTAAAGTTAACGCCATGCAGGCCAATGTAAGTGTGGCTGGCAACTCCAAATTTGATAAATATTCCAAATATCTGAACAAGCAGAAAACAGATGAATATAAAGCAAATGAAATGAAAAGGCTGGAAATATTGAAGAGTGGTGAAAACTCTGACACATCCAAATTACAAAAATATAAGCGGCGGATGAATATACATTCTGATAGTGATTATGATGTTTGTGATAGTGAAGATAAGAGAAGCCAACAAGGTGAGAGAAAGTGTACAAGTGGCTAAAATCAGCATACGTCCAGGAAAACTTCCATAAGCTGAGAGACCTCATGCTGAGGGACAAGCTGATCTCAGCAGTGCCTGATGTGATGTCTACATTTCTGATAGAAAACAAATGCAATATCGTACAAGAGATGGAATCCAAAGGTGAGGCTTATTACAACGCCCACGGGGAAGTCTTTGCTGAATGTGCTTATTCTGATCTGGTGATAGGAGCATCTGTCAGATTCTGTCAGCAGAAAGGTAACAATAACCAAGCAAGGCAACAACTTGTGGTAATCAGGCATCATACCATTCAAGGTAGATATAGTCCACAGTGAAGTCTGAATGCAGCAAGAAATGGTACCATTATCGTATGTAAATTCTGTAAATACACACATGGATCACGTGAGATGTGTGATAAAAACCTAAATATGAGGTTTACTTAAAAGATCTGAGTTGAAGAAAAAAGTAACAGATATACATTCTACAAAATCCAACTAAAATGTTATATCTGTAAAAGCTACTGTCATTTTGCTAGAAAGTGTAAGTTAAAATACATGTACAAAGAGACCAATATGGTCAACATCATATCAAGTAGCGACAAAGATGAAAGTAAAACAGTGGCTAATGCAGCAGATATATATGACAGACATGACGATGATAGTAACAAGGTGTACATAGAAGATAATTCCTCTTACACACCAGATGGAAACTTGGACATACGACTGGCATCAGTCAACGGATTAGCAGTTAGAATGATAAGAGACATGGGAACATCAATTATTGGGGTAGACATTTGTAAACACTGAATAATCCAAATTTTCACAATAAATATGTGTAAACACTGAATAATCCAATGTTTTACATTAAACATGTGTAAACACTGAATAATCCAATTTTTTCACGTTAAACACTGCACAGTCCAACTTTTCACAAAGTACATTTATAAACACTGATATAAAATAACGCAAAGCTTCCATGACAGAATTACGACACATACAGGACATTGCAGCTACTGGCCTTCATCAGCAAACAGATAAACATTCACGAACAACATATAGTACAGGAGAAGATCCTCTGGTGACTACATTAAGGCATAAGGGTGGGACGAGAAGAATAAAAGGATGGAAAAAAATGAGAGCAATGAAGAGAAAATGAAAATGTGAAAAAATGTTGCTACTTACATTACATCAGATGTTACATGACAAATCCATCAACAGTTGCAGGACAGACACATCAAAACTGTTAGACAGACATACCAGTTGTTTCTCATCTGAAACATTAGCTGTACAAGATAGGCCCAGCAGCGGGTTACAAGACAGACACATCAACTGTTATACATATCTATTTCACATCAGACACAACAATCACAAAACATACACATCTGTTTTCACATCATACACATCAGTAATTACAAGACAGACATATCAACAATTACAAGACAGACACATCAACAGTTAGACACATCTGTTGCTTCACATCAGACACAACTGATACAAGATAACAGGAGTTACAAAAGCACTGACTCCCATACATACACATTGATTGTTTGAGAGTCATAAGTCCACAGTCCATGCATATTACCATGTTTCCACATTTCTGATCTTCTCCCCATCTCTCACATGTATGCTGGTTGCTCTTTGTGCTTCGTATGTTCAACTTTTATTAGTTTTTTCACCATGTAATAGACTGATATTATATTGTCTCCCTGATGTCTTTTGTATCTTGTTTTGCTTGAGGCTTCATATATATATTTATTTGCAGATTGTGTGGATGTAGTTGTTGCATTGTCTTGAGATTTTGGGCTATGCAGGATGGGCACATCTGTTGCGTGGAGACAATGGGATACTTGTCTGAGAAATTCTGTGTGGAATATTCAGACGGAAACACTGAGAATTTATATTGGGGGGAAATGGGAGCAGAAGCCTTAACGGAGAATGTTGTGTGGGGGATGTGGGAGCAGAAGCCTAGACGGAGAATGTTGTGTGGGGAAAATTGGAGCAGAATACTTGATGGAGAACGTTGTGTGTGGAAAACTGAGCCCAAAATACGAGACTTAGATGTCATATGTGAAAATTAAGACAGTTACACTTGACAGAGAATGTTAAATGGGGAAAATTATGACAGCAACACTTGATTGGTAAAATAAATGTTGTGTGGGGAAAATTAGGACAGCAACACTTGATTGGTAAAATGAATGTTGTGTTGGGAAAATGAGGACAAAAACACTTGATTGTGAATGTTATCTGGAGGGTAGTAACTACACTAGACAAAGAAATGTGTGGGAAATGGAAACAGAAAAACTTGATTGAGTATGTTATGTTGGAAATGGGAGCAAAAATGCTTGACTGAGAATATTATGTGGAGGAATGGTTACTACAATGGACAAAAACATTTTGTGTGGGAAAATGATGGCAAAAACACTTGATTGAGAATGTTATCTGGAGGATGGTAACTACACTAGACAAAGAAATATGTGGGAAATGGGAACAGAAACACTGACTGAGAATATTATGTGGAGAATGGTAACTACCACTGGACAAAAAAATGTGTGATGAAAATGAGGACAGAAACGCTTTGACTGAGAATGTTGTCTGGAGAAAATAACAGAAGAGACATTTCACTGAGAAATGTTGTATGTGGTAAATTGAGTAGCTAAACTTATTTGAGAATGTAGTATAGAGAATCCATTGGAATTTGGGTTTTCTATTCTTAACTACTTATGAAATATTGATAATTAATTGATCATATTTTTGTTGTGAGTTTTATCGTAATTCTATTATTGATGCATGTAGATGCCACAGTGTGTATCCATTTCTTAATTGACCACATGATACCAGTATCTGTGGGCCAGATTTTGCATGCTATGTTGGCCATTTTTATTTGCTAGCTGATAGCATCTTTCAGTACACAAACATTTGTCTTAGAACGGATGTGAGGATTTAGTGTTGTTTCATATAATTCATGACATGTCTATGCTAACATGGTCTGCTACTGTATATACTGCATATTATTATTTATGTGTGAGAACAATTCCTTGCTGGTCATTCTTGTACGTCTAGTGTCTGTGTCTGTGTGTGAGAGATCATTAATCTAATACTGGTTTATGTGATCATGACTGGCCTAGAACTGGTTCATGTAGAGCTGGTTTTATGTGATCTTGTAGAACTGATTCATGTGATCATGTAGAAACTGGTTTATGTGATTATGTATAACTGGTTCATATGATCATATAGAACTGTTCGTGTGATCGTGTAAAGGGCTGGTTCATGTGATCGTGTATGAACAGGTTTACGTGATTATGTAGAACTGGTTTTATGTGTCATGTAGCACTGGCTCATATGATCATGTGGAACTGGTTTGTGTAGTATTGGTCACATAGAACTGGTTCATATTCTCATTCACGTAGAACTGATGCATGTAAAATTCTGAATTCCTTCCAATTATCCATTTTCTTTTTCTTTCTCTAATTTGACATTGAAGAAGATTGTCGCACTTGACATCTACTATTGACTAGGTGACATTTCTTGTGCACTGTATCTTTTTAAAGATAGAAAGATACCCAGGGAAGGCTACCTGATCAACATAGGCCAGAAAAAGTAGTATGTGTCAGCCGAAAGGCACAAATGTTGCAGCTCTGCTGTAAACTGACAAATGCAGAATAAAAAAGGTCAAATTAAGAAGAAGCAGATAGAAAGAAATAGGGTTGTGCTCCACAGCAACGGGGGGTAGCTTGTTGATAGAACGTGATGTTCCATTGTTTAGTTATCACATGGAGAAAATATTTAATGAGCCATGTTTCATTCTCAGTGTTGAAGACACTTTCAGTCTTAGGGAGACTGATACTTTCAACTGTGATACACTTCTACCCACAATAACAACTCCTCTCGGAAAATTGCAGACCCTGGCCACACAAAAGCACAGCTCAGCCCACACAAAATTGCACGCTTCAACTCACACAAAATTGCACGCTTCAACTCACACAACACCCCTGACCACTCAGTGAAACCTCACACACAACAGCACCTGAAACCACACAGGATACCACAACCCCCACAATATCACATCTCAACCCACACAACACCCCTGTCCACACAGTAAAACACCTCACACACAACAGCACCTGAAACCACACAGGATACCACAACCCCCACAATATCATATCTCAACCCACACAACACCCCTGTCCACACAGTAAAATACCTCACACACAACAGCACCTGAAACCACATAGGATCCCACATCCCCCACAATATCACATCTCAGCCCACACAACACCCCTGTCCACACAGTAAAACACTTCACACACAACAGCACCTGAAACCACACAGGATACCACAACCTTCACAATATTACATCCCAACACACAGTTGGGTCTTTATCTGAAGTGACTTTGACCAAAGGTGCATATGACCTGGTCACTGATGACTTCTCAGGTGTATGGAAACTTCAGTCACTAGCTGTGCATGTCTGATAGCTAGACTAGAACAAATATTTCTTTGGCCTTCCCTTGTGTCTGTTGGACACATTTACACACATAACGGACAAGCTTCTTCCAGCAGAGTGGCATGCTTCAGTTTAAAAAAATGTAAGATAGGGAGCATCCATTGTACCTTGTGTCCATTACATGCTGATGTGTTGGGGAGCAGCCATTGTATCTTTTCCTCAGGACATGCTGGTGTGTTGGGAAACCTGCAGGCAGACAATTGGCTGGGTCTGCATTTCCTGGTGTGGTGTTGGTGGACTATAAGGTAGTGTATATAGTGTGGAAGAACATACACCATCATTGCCTGGAGAGAATGATGCTGCAGGGAGTGATCAGAGGATCTGGCCGACACTCAGTTTTCAGATGAAAGGCCCGACAGATACATAATCAGACTGCTACTGATATCATTTGTATTGGGACTCTTCGCTGGCTGTTGAAGATGAGGACTGAGCATGTATGGAAAAGTTGCGAGTGCTGTGATGTGGATGCTTGATTCAACTCAACTCATAATGTAGTTTATAGGGAGCTGTTGTAATGCAGTGGCGAGCCTACTGTGATGTGGATGCTTGACTCGACTCAACTCATAATGTAGTTGATAGCGAGCTGTTGTAGTGGCAGTGGCGAGCTTGCTGGCCTGGTAGTCCATGTGTTTGAATCCCCCTAGACCCGACGTAAATTTGATACTGGGAAGTAAAAATGTCCAGAGTGCTATTGGTCACATCGCCTGTCCAATGGTGAATGGTCTATACAGATATGGAGTTTGTACCACATACCACATATGTCTCTTAGTGAGGGAAGGATGTTGGTGGATGTCGTTGCTGTGAAGATGTTTACTGGTATCTCATAGTGAGGGAAGGGTTCAGGGTTGAGGGCATGATGTTAGTGAATGTCGTTGCTGTGAAGATGTTTACTGGTATCTCATAGTGAGGGAAGGGTTCAGGGTTGAGGGAATGATGATGTTGGTGGATGTCGTTGCTGTGAAGATGTTTACTGGTATCTCATAGTGAGGGAAGATGTTGGTGGATGTTCGTTGCTGTGAAGATGTTTACTGGTATGTCATAGTGAGGGAAGGGTTCAGGGTTGAGGG
Organism: Cepaea nemoralis; assembly: GCA_014155875.1. Classification (NCBI taxonomy): domain Eukaryota; kingdom Metazoa; phylum Mollusca; class Gastropoda; order Stylommatophora; family Helicidae; genus Cepaea; species Cepaea nemoralis. Next base: position 38,495 of record JACEFZ010024373.1, on the reverse strand, counting down.
AATGATGTTGTTGGTGGATGTCGTTGCTGTGAAAATGTTTACTGGTATCTCATAGTGAGGGAAGGGTTCAGGGTTGAGGAAATGATGTTGGTGGATGTCGTTGCTGTGAAGATGTTTACTGGTATGTCATAGTAAGGGAAGGGTTCAGGGTTGAGGGAATGATGTTGTCGGTGAATGTCGTTGCTGTGAAGATGTTTACTGGTATAGATACCCAGTTGTTGTTGTTTTTTTTTTTCCTTCTCATAATGTGATAGACAGTGGGTTGCTCGTTTTTTTTTTCTTTTTCATCTCATGATGTGATAGACTGTTTCATGTTTTTCTTCTTATGATGTGAGGGATAGAGTGTTCCTCTCATGATGTGATGGATTGAGAGTGTGTGTTTGTTTTAATTGTGTGATGGGCTGTATGTGTCCTTGTTTTCATCTCATGATGTGATGAGCTGTGTGTGTTGCTCATCTTTGTTTAATTGTGAGATGGACTGTATGTGTCGCTTGTTTTCATCTCATGGTGTGAAAGGCTGTGTGTGTTGCTTGTTTCTCTTTCACATGATGTGTGAGGGATATATAACCATATGTATTGCTTGTTTTCTTAACATAACGTGTGTGAATGATAGATAGTCTTTATCCATCGTGACACATGAAGTGTGTGAGTTGTTGATTTTATTTCTTTTTTTGTGTTACCCTTCGCTTTGAACTCAAACATAGTAGTCCACACTACTAATAATTGCTAATATACGTGAGTGCACTGAACTGATTTTTGCATTAGAGTTAGCTTTCCTTATTACCAATGTCCCTTGCCGTCAAGGACAATTTTTTTTTTTTTAAGTTGTTCTGTATCCTTTACAGGATCTGGCAGTCAACTTTATAGTTCTTTGGCTGTTCGTGATTCCAGGGCAAGTTTACATTCAGTAGTTTGCCATTGCTTTCTGAACGACCGGCACCCATACCATTTCATTAAAGTACAATGTAAGGCGGTCTGCTGCCAAATTACCCACAGCTGTTTCGAACGCGATTATACTGGATTACTAACTGCGTCCATAACCTCTTCGCCGTAGAACTGCCCGGACAAGTCAACATTTAAGTTCAGCTGACCGACGCGTGGAACAAACCCACTATGGCAACGTAGAAGAGAAAGTTTTAGGCATGTTTAAACCTCTCAGCCTTGCTGACCTGCGTTTAAGTCAGCTGCATATCCTTTACAGGACATAGCAGTCAAACCCCAGTGTGTTTTGGCTGTTGTGATTTCTTGGCAAGTTTACATTCAGTAGTTTACCATTGCTTTCTTAATAACCGGCACTCATACCATTGTATGCAAACCAACGCAAGGCGGTCTGCTTCCTAATCGCCCGCAGCTATGTTTCGAACGTCATATGCGAGATTACTAATTGCATTCGTAACCCCTTCGTCACCTCTGGTAGGTAGTATAAATGTGCCACTCATGTTCTGCTCCTGACGTCTGTGAGTGTTGGATAGTCTGCATGTCTCATCTAACTTTACATGGTGTGTGTGAATGACAGACCGATTTATAGTTTTCCGCTGATTTCTACCACAGACTATTGACCACATACTTGTGAATTTATCCACAGAGTTTGTCCTTTTTTGGTGTTTGGTTTTTGTTTTTGGCTTTCATTGCTACTGCTCCAGGGCTTCCTTGCATCATGTGTACCCTGACAGCACCCCACACTTTCGTTCCCCCCTCTTTGTTTAGTATATGTGTGTTTGTGTGCTTCTGTCGTTGTTTTTACTTTGACATTCGCTGCTTGTATGTTCCCAGACAATGGCATCTGTTTGTGTGAACTTATCCAGGTTTCCTTGTTTTTGTGGTGTTGCCAGGTTGCCTGGAAAGTGTCTATGACTGGTCATGTCTGGAAGTGTCTGCGTTCCCTGGAAGTGACATTTGTATGACTGTCTATGTTACCCTGGAAGTGATATTTGTATGGCAGTGTCTGTGTTCCCTGAAAGTGACATTTGTATGACTATGTCCCTGGAAGTGACATGTGTATGACTGTCTATGTTCCCTAGAAGTGACATTTGTGTGACTGTCTGTTCCCTGGAAGTGACATCTGTATGGCATTGTCTATGTTCCCTGGAAGTGATATTTGTATGGCATTGTCTGTGTTCCCTGGAAGTGACATTTGTATGTCAGTGTGTTCCCTGGAAGTGACATCTGTATGATAGTGTCTATGTTCCTTCAAAGTGACATTTGTATACCCCTAAGAAGTGACATTTGTATGTCAGTGTGTTCCCTTGAAGTGACATTTGTATGATAGTGTCTATGTTCCCTGGAAGTGACATTTTATAACTGTTTGTGTTTTCTGGAAGTGACATTTGTATGTCACAGTGTGTTCCCTGGAAGTGGCATCTGTATGACAGTGTCTATGTTCCCTGGAAGTGACATTTGTATAATAGAGTTTGTGTTTCTGGAAGTGACATTTATATGTCATTGTGTTCCCTGGAAGTGACATTTGTATGTCAGTATGTTCCCTGGAAGTGAAATGTGTATGACAGTGTCTATGTTTTCTGGAAGTGACATTTGTATGTCAGTGTGTTCCCTAGAAGTGACATTTGTATGATAATGTCTATGTTCCCTGAAAGTGACATTTGTATAACTGTGTGTGTTTTCCCTGGAAGTGACATTTGTATAACAGTGTTTGTTTTCACTGGAAGTGACATTTGTATAACAGTGTTTGTTTTCACTGGAAGTAACATTTGTAGGTCAGTGTGTTCCCTAGAAGTGACATTTGTAGGTCAGTGTTTGTGTTCCCTGGAAGTGACATTTGTAGGTCAGTGTTTGTGTTCCCCGGAAGTGACATTTGTATAACAGTGTCTGTGTTCCCCAGAAGTGACATTTGTATAACAGTTTGTGTTCTCCAGAAGTGACATTTGTATGACAGTGTCTGTGATCCCTGGAAGTGACATCTGTATGACAGTGTGTTCTCTGAACGTGACATCTGCCTGTGTGTAGCAGTTATCCATGTTCCCTGGGTGTGACATTTACTTGTATGTGACATTTATTTAGGTTCTTAACAGGTGACATCTCTTAGTGTGGCAGTTAGACAAGTTCCAGGAAATGACCTCTGTGTGACAGTTATCTGTTCCCTGGAAGTGACATCTTTGTGATGCTATCTGTGTTCCCTGGAAGTGACAGTTATCTGTTCCCTGGAAATGGCAGTTATCTATTTCCTAAAAGTGACATCTGTAAGACAATTATCTGCATTCCCTGGAAGTGACATCTGTGTGACAGGTTATCTGTTCTCTGGAAGTGACATTTGTATGACAGTTATCTGGGTTCCCTTTAAGTGACATCTGTGTGACAATTATCTGTTCCCTGAAAATGACATCTGTGTGACACTTATCTGTTCCTATGAAGTGGCATCTGTGTGGTGGTTATCTGTTCCCTGGAAGTGACATCTGTGAGATGGTTATCTGTGTTCCCTTGAAGTTACATCTGTGAGATGGTTATCTGTGTTCCCTGGAAGTGACATCTGTGGAGATGGTTATACTGTGTTCCCTAGAAGTGACATCTGTAAGGACAGTTATCTGCATTCCCTGGAAGTTACTCTGTGAGATGGTTATCTGTGGTTCCCTAGAAGTGACATCTGTAAGACAGTTATCTGCATTCCCTGGAAGTTACATCTGTGTGACAGTTATCTATTCCCTGGAAGTGACATGTGTGTGGACAGTTATCTTTGTTCCCTGGAAGTGACATCTGTGAGATGGTTATCCTGTGTTTCCTAGAAGTGACATCTGTGTGACAGCTATCTGTTCCCTGGAAGTGACGTATGTGTAACAATTATCTGTTCCTTAGAAGTGACAGTTATCTGTTCCTTAGAAGGGGCATCTCTGTGACAGTATTTGCGTTCCCTGGAAGTGACAATCAAGTTTGACAAATACCAACTCTTATTTCTATGATTAGTCTTTGGACACCTGCAACCTAAAGCTGTGGGAGAGAAGTTGTAGTAGAGGAACTGTTGAAGGCACCAATTATGGGAGAGAAGTTGTAGTAGAGGAACTGTTGAGGGCACCAATTATGGGAGAGAAGTGTAGTAGAGGAACTGTTGAGGGCACCAATTATGGGAGAGAAGTTGTAGTAGAGCAGTGGTTCTCAACCGGTGGGGAATTCCCCCCCCCCCCCAGGGGGGAATTTCATGGTTTCCAGGGGGGAAATGAAGACCATTTCAAGATCGTGTTAATACAAGAACCGATTACTTGACATAGTTTTTCCCTTCATACTTTACAGTTATGTATGTCTCGTCCTTCTAAAATTCATTTTATAAAGTAAGTAGACCCACAAATCATGTTTTATGTGGATGTCTGGACTTGTTTTAGTATATGCTATTACATTTGCCTTCCACTTTTACGTATACTGTGTAGGGGTGAGGGGATTTTTAGATAGGAAATATGAAAGGGGGGGGGGGGGGATGACGTTCTGAAAATACGGTGAAGGGGGGAACGGGCCAAATTTTTGATAGGAAGGGGGGGGAATGGCGTTCTGAAAATATGGTGAAGGGGGGAATGGGCCAAAAAAGGTTGAGAACCACTGTAGTAGAGGAACTGTTGAGGGCACCAATTATGGGAGAGAAGTTGTAGTAGAGGAACTGTTGAGGGCACCAGCTGTGGGAGAGAAATTATAGTAGGGGACTTGTTGAGGGCACCAGCTGTGGGGGAGAAGTAGTAGGGGGCCTGTTGAGGGCACCAACTGTTGGAGAGAAGTTTTAGTAGAGGAACTGTTGAGGGCACCAACTGTTGGAGATAAGTTGTAGTATGGGAACTGTTGAGGGCACCATCTGTGGGAGAGAAGTTGTAGTAGGAACTGTTGAGGGCACCGGCTGTGGGCGAGAAGTAGTAGTAGGGGGACTGTTTAGGACAGCTGTGGGAAAGAAGTTGTACTAGGGGGGTTGTGGACATCAGCTGTGAGAGAGAATTTGCATAGGGGAGCTGTTAGGGATACCAGTTGTTGGAGAAAAGTTGTAGGGAAGCTCCTACACACTAGCTATGGGAGAGAAGTTGTAGTTGGTGGGGGGAGGGGGCGGGGCTGCTGGGGACACCAATAGCCCTGGCAGTATATGCTGCATGTGTACATTGCGTTATGTCGTCAACTTGAGCCTGTGTATATTCTAATATGTCGTCAACGCTAGCCTTTTGTGAGAAAACGGAGTGTGTGTATATTGCATTGTTATGTCATCAACATGCATCTTATCTAAGAAGGCGTGGAGTCCGTATATTGCGTTGTTTTGTCGTCAGCATGAGACGTATGTTAGAAGATATTGAGTGTTTATTGCATTAATATGTCATCACCATGAAACGTACATAAGAAGACGTGGAATGTGTGTATTGCTAACTTACTTCATCATGTGTTTGTCGTCTGTGCTTTGGCGGGAACAAGCGCTGGGGCTAGTCTGGTCGCAGGGAAGGTCACATTAATGAAACCTGTCTGAGCCCCATCACTTGTGCAATAAAATCTACTATCCAAATGTTCTGCTTGTGCTGCTTTTACATAGAACCCGTACTTTTGTGTGGATGTGAAACATGGACAACCAACAGTCAAGCTGAGAAACATCTCATGGCAGTAGAAATGTGGTTTCTGAGGAACATGCAAAGAAAACCTGGACAGACAGAAAAACCATTTAGCGAGTCCTGTATGAAACAAATGAAAACCGTAAACTGATGTGAGAAATTAGACAAGAGTCAAGATTTTGGGGAGATATTATAAGGATAAATAAACTAAGTACAACTGGTAAGATTGAGGCGGAATGAAAAAGGGGAAGGCAAAGAAATAGATATCTAAATGGTTTGACCACATGGCATGGTCGAAACAAAAACACCGATGATTCACGACTCTGGTGATCGTGTGAGATGGCAAAACATGACCGCCCATGTTTATCGCTATGGCACATGATGATGATGTCCTCTTTGTACACACGTCATATATATACGGCGTGGAATTGGGGTTCGTTTCTCTCCTACGTCTGCTGTATCTGTGTGGCTTTGGGAGTTAGTGCACAGTTCTACAATTCCCCGACATGCCAGTTCGAGGGTTCGACACCAGCGACTTGGGAACAGACGCTTTGCGTTGATTTCCATGGTATGAGAGTTGGCCATTCAGAGATCGAAATCAGAGAGACCGAGATCTGCGGAGAAACTATTTGGCAGGTCACGTGGTGGTGATCCTGACTGCAAAGGGCGGCAACCCGCTTTACGTGTGCAGTGGAACAGTGATCTATGAGAGAAGACTGCGCACTTACGAAGAGCTCCGCGTGCAATTAGTCTTAAAAGTCGAGAGGGTCTACTTCATTGCACCGGGTTTTATCTCATATGGCTCGGTCTCTTTCAACAGGACACTGCCGAGAGCTTCGCACAAAACACGAACTCTGTAGCTCCAGCAACGACCCCCAGGAGTCTCCGAGGGAAAATGCACTCGTGAACCAAACGACATAGCCAGGAATCGAACCCACAATCTTCGGAGCGCGAGGCAGACGGTTTGACCACTTCGCCACGGAGACTCCTATTTAAATTGATCCTGTATACATAAGATGGACGGAATTCACAGAACTTTCATAAACAAAATGGAGTCAGAAAACTGAAGGGACTGCAGATACCGTATCATTGATACAGGCATCGACATTGTACCGTGAGAGCGAGTCACCGCTGATCGAACTGCACGAAGGGGAAAAATATCAGGAATGGAATAAAGACAAAGGAGTAAATGGTTGCGGATAAGTTACAAACTGAGCGTATGAGATATCAGATGGTGCGTGATGGTGGAAATGACTATGTGGTCACATGCGAAAATGCTTGTATTGTATGTCCTTCTGTTCCTTCCGCGGAGTTTCTGGATATATCGTTCAGTCTGTACCTCTGAAACTAGCAGACAATTTATTTGTTACGGTTTAAAAAATAAGATGTACAAAAAGACCGACATCATTGCACCGGGTTTTATCTCATTTGGTCCGCTGTCTTTCCGCAGAGGAAGTCTCCAAAAGTGTCGCACAAAGCACGAACTCAATAGCGCCAGCGACGACGACCCCCCCCCCCCCCCCCAGGAGTTTCCAAGAAAATTGCACACGTGAATCAAACGACGTGGCCCGGAATTGAACCCACAAACTTTGTAACGCGAGGCAGGCGTTACCACTTCACCACGGACACTCGCTTAAGTGTGAGGCTTGAGGCACGTATGATCTGCCTGCTAGGACACGGCTCACATATAGCTGGTCCTCCTCCGTGTCTTCACCCTCTTGGTTAACCTGGAAGTAGCCAAGTTGAAATGCTTCCATGGAAGATGCCACGACCAGGGGCCAACCGCGGAGGTAATTTCTCTTCAGGTCCTTCTTAGCGAAGCATTTCATGTTCCTTTTGAATAGGGGGATTTCGCTAGTTAGAACAGAACACAAAGGAAGAACCAATAACACATTACTATTAAAGAACTCCTATTTGCGGATGAATTGCAGAATCAGAACTACAAGTCCCGGGAAAGTTAACCCGGTCAACAAATGCCCGCAGAAGTCGGATGTGTCGGCCTAACGGCGCAAGAACGCAGCTCTGCTGTAAACAGGCACAACGCAGTCACATCCGAAAGAAAAATCCGGATGAACGAAGAAGAAGAAGAACTACAAGTCTACGTAAATAGTCTAAACGAAGCAGTACCACAATTTAACATGGACATCAACATCAGTTACAGAGGTAATGACCATTACCAAAGAAAAACAGAAAAAAGAAAACAACAACGTAGATCCGTCTAAAAGAACACCCATGAAACAAGTAAAGAACTTCAAGGATGTATAATATCATGAAATGGCAAATTAGAAGACGAGATAGAAAATAGATGCAATAAGGCAAACCAACGCATTGGACAAATAACATTAATATTAAAGAACAAACGTCGCGTCCTGCTCATGGCTGCTTGAATTCCTCTCTTCAATGTATTGGGCCTTTCGTTCGCTACGTGCCGCTCCCCGCACAAACCAGTGACGGCCGGATTGCAGATGGTATCCACTCAGCGAGCTTTCGTTTCAGACATGTGCTTAGTCGCTGTGCCCGGAAAATAAAATAGAGCTGTTCCGGGCACGGCGGACATTCGGAAAACTAGCTAGTCAGAGCTATTTCGGACACGAAGGTCATTCGGAAGACTATAATTATATAGTCTGAGCTGTTCCAAGCACGAGGGACAATCGGAAAACTATCTAGTCAGAGCTGTTCCGTTACATTCGGAAAACTAGTTAGTCAGAGCTATTTCGGACACGAAGGGCATTCGGAAGACTATAATTATATAGTCTGAGCTGTTCCAAGCACGAGGGACAATCGGAAAACTATCTCGTCAGAGCTGTTCCGTTACATTCGAAAAACTAGTTAGTCAGAGCTATTCTGAGCACTTTCGACATTTCACTCGGACGTAATTACGCAGTGCCAGTTTTTATTTGCCACCCTTAGGCCGGCACATCCGACTTGGCGGGCAACTTTACTGAGGTTAGCCTTCCTCGGGTTTCGAGGGACGTTAGGCTCTTACTGCTGTGGTATCACCCACATCTCAGCTGGTCAAGGTAGAACGGTCAAAAGCATCACGGTCAACCCTCAAAGGAAGGCAGGGGCAGACCATGGGCATTTCCCGCTATCCAAGGAGGCCTCCATAATTGCAGAGCCGGCACATATTGCTCTGAGACTGGGCTCACCCGAGGAATTGCCGCGTCCTGCTCATGACTGCTTTAATTCCTCACTTCTATGTGTTGGGCATTTCTTTTACCACTGATCGCTCAAGCACAAACCAGGGACGGACAGACTGCGGGCGACATCCACTCAGAAAGCTTTCGCTTCGGGCTTCCACGTAATGGATTCGCTATCCAAGAGTTTCAATTAGTGTAAACAAGACATCTTCCACCTTTGTCTATGCTCTCTATGAGTATAGATATAGACTTTCATCTTAACCACTGCGTGCGACTGGGGCGCTTTTTCCAGTAACCGCTCACGAGGTAGGCTACACGTGCTGCCGGCTCAGCACCTTACCTCTATGCATCAGTGAGCGAGTAACGGCCAGGCCCTCTCATCCGGGGATCCCTCATATCCCCCAATTGAGAGCCTTCGAACAAGTATCTAAACTAAGCATGAAGCGTTCTCAGCATCTCACCTCCATTTTTGCACTAGGTTAGTCTCGGCACCCAAAGGTTGATGGCTTAGAGACGTTCAGCCATATCCCTCAGCCGAGAGCCTTAGAGTATGTGTTCGGACCAAGAATGTCTGCCTTCGTACGCCTGATTTGAACTTTTGACTGCTATCCTCAGTCTACTTGCAGAGCAGCAGGTTGTGTCTCGCTTAGACTAGCCCCTAACCCAAGTCCTGTCCGACACATAGTTGTGCTTCCGTCGGCTTGGCTCTTGCAGTCATTGGGACACGCACCCCCCCCCCCCCACAGCGACAAGGTGGAGACACACCGGAGGGGGGGGGACTAATTAACTAACTAACTAACTAATCTACTAGAACGCGATCACAAGCGACAAAACAGACGTTACGGCTGAAGCCTTGAAAGCCTTTGGTTTGCCAAGACGTTTTACTGTTTCCGCCGGCATCTTGATCAACGTGGTGTTTCAAATGGGTTTGAGTGCATCAACTCCATCGCTTTCAATCAAACGTAGTCATTCAATTAACCATCCAAATGATGGGTAACATTGGGGCTAGAGATATTATTAATAATAAGAATTAATGCGTTCACCTATTATTTTAACTGTCTCATCTAATGGGACGTTGGTGAATTATGAGGCAATATCCATGGATGCCATGTGTTTGTTATTTATGACCATTGTATCCAATAATTCCACCAGTTACAATGGACATGCCGGTTTCTCTGGCCGAGGGGTTACACCACTTTCTCCGTAATCCCGTTTATCATGCAGAGTCTCGTAGGGGCGAGAATTGGAAGCGGTTCTACCCCCGCTGGTGACTTGCGGGATAACTGAGCCGGCCGCTCATAAAGCAATGGCAAACTACTGAGCGTAATCTTGCCAAGAAATCAACAGACAGCTGAAAGATGCTCCTGTTGACAGCGATGTCCTGTAAAGGATATGCGAATTTAAAAAAAAACAAAAAACAATGGACATAAATAATAAACACATGATATCCATGGATATAGCCTCCTTATACACCAACGTCTCATTAGATGAGCCAGTTAAAATAATAGGTGAACGCATTAAAGACAAACACCTTAAACTAAGCATACCAACATCTTTCTGGAGAGGCTATTTTATTACTATGTACCACCAACATAAAATGCAATTTTATTGTGTGAATATGTGTATATTTCAGCTTGAAGGATTTATCTAATCACTTTAGTTTGTGTTGTGTGATTTCTGCAGTATGTACCTGACGAGATGCAACGTAAAATGCCAGGCCATAAATCGTGCAATCTATTGTTCGTGTCTTCGTTATTCAAATTCACTACGGGAAAACGTTGTTTTCAATAAGAATTAACTCCATACTTTCTACTCATTTGATGTACTTATATTAATGACATTCAATATCCGTGAATATGTTTCTATAGATCCATTAATCCATTATAACAGTGGTTCCCAACCTTTTTTTGGCCAACGCACCCCTTCACCATATGTTCAGAATATAACCCCCCTCCCCCCTTTCGCATTTCCTCCCTATAAATTCTCCCCCCGACCCCCAACACCCCTACACAGTATACGTAAAAAATGGAAGCTACATTTAATAACACATTCTAGAACAAGTCTAGCCGTCTACATAAACGTGATTTACTGGTCTACTTACGTTATAAAACGAATTTCAGAAAGGGCGAGAAGTACAGAACTGTAAAGTATGGAGGGAAAAACAATATCAAGTAATCGGTTCTTGTATTCTATTATAATGCGATCTTGAAATAATCTTAATCCCCCCTATTCTTTTGGAAACCCTAAAATTCCCCCCTGGGTGGGGGAGAATTCCCCACCGGTTGAAAACCACTGCATTATATACCATAACCGGTATACCCCATTCAACCTCAGAAGAGAAGTTATATTAATTATTACTAATATTAGGGTCCACGGTACTTTTGCTTTTATTCACCCCAAACAAAAGGGAATCCCAGGGTATGACGTCACATCCAGGGCTTCCCTGTGTTGCGCCGAACATCCAGGGGGTTTCCGTGTGTTGAGCCGTAGCTCGGTGCGCAATTCTATGCGGCCGTGTGCGCTATTCTTTCACTTTCCGGTTAGGGTTAGGGGTAGGGTTAGGGTTAGGGTTAGGGTTAGGGGTAGGGTACACACAACCCTAACCCTAACCCTAACCGGAAAGTGATTTGCAGGACCGATGCAAATGAGGATCGAAGGGAGACAGACACTCACACAGAAACGGGTTGCCACAGCCCCAAAGAAACAACACTGTGGTGTGGGGCAATTGAAACGCACTGACACGCACTCCAGCCGAACACAGGGAGATCACCGTCGGCGCTAAATATAGCTCGTGACGCTAAATATAACTCACGAAGTTTGTTTGGGGTGAATTAAAGCAAAAGTACCTCCATCCCTGGCTCAGATTAATAATCATGTGAAAAGGTCAGCCACAAATAGGATATTAATTTGAAAGTGATTGTTGTCCATTATAATAGCTTAAGTGTAAGTAGATATTAAAGCTCTCATTTCGTTATATTCATTTTATTTAAATTACACATGAGGAAGTCACGCTGATTCTCGCTAAACCTTTGTGTAAGTGTATTTCAGTTCTTTTCTCGCCGGCCGAAATAGCTCAGTTGGGAGAGCGTTAGACTGAAGATCTAAAGGTCCCTGGTTCAATCCCGGGTTTCGGCAAATATCCGGTGGCCAGCAAATTTTTTTTTTTCCTTGTAAATTGTTGTGATACACATGTCTCAACCTTTCTTGCTTAGCATTTTCCACAGATAAGGTTAGTTTATCTGTTCCATTAGATCTTTTGTACTACTTTTCGCCGGCAAGCGTCGCGGAGAGGTGGCAGGTATAATTTTCTGCTATTCACTTGTCTTATTACTTGTCCTAATGTCGTTTTTGGTTTCTTCAGTGTCTCTTTCAATCCATTTAGGAGTCTCCGCTTTATTTAATTTGGCATTTGCGGTAGAGTATGGACATTTGCACTAAAGTGTGAACATTTACAAGAGCAAACACAGCACGCATCATCAGTGTGTTGTCAAGGCTGAAACGCAAGTAACGTATCCGAATATTAATGTTGTAACCTACCATATCTCCGTGGCTAAAGGCTTACGGGCGCGATTCGGAAGCCCACTTACCTGCGTTCGAAACACATATGCGGCCGATTTGGCAGCAGACCGCGTTGTGTTCGGTATTAACATGTTGGTATGGGGGACGGTCGTTCAAAAAGCAATGGCTAACTACCCAACGTAAACTTGCCAAGACATCAACAACAGTAATAAAATGCTGGTGTTGACAGCGATGTCCTGTAAATTCTTTTTCCCCGCATATCCATCGCTGTCAACGTCAGCATCTTTCAGCTGATTGTTGATTTCTTGGCAAGATTACGCTCAATAGTTTGCCTTTGGTTTCTGAGTTGCCGGCTCACCCCTCGCTCGCTGCGTTACCCTACGTGGATAAACGGGATTACGGAGAAAGTCGTGTAACCTCTAGGCCAGGGAGACTGGCGTCCTGTAAATTTAATAGGATATGGAAAAAAAAAAAAACTACCATGCATGCCATAAGGGGCGACAAAGGAGAGTTAGTGTAAGACAGCCATCTCAGCCTGTAGACAACTTTAGCTGCGAAATTCTACCAATCATGAACACGTCTATAAAAGGCTTGGCCTCAGTTTATTGTAGACCTATGGTCTACGGGGAGATGAAAGGCAGAAAATGAAGAAGAGAAAGCAATAGGTTGACATCTGCTCAACTTGCCACTGAATACTCATCATCATGTGCCGTGCCGCCGATAAGCCTGGGCGGTCATGTTTCAATAACCGTCAGAGTCGCGGATCAACTCCGTATTCTTCTTGTCTCGACCATACCACATGACCAAGCCATCCAGGTATTTACTTCTCCGCCTTCCCCTTGTTTTCCCCCCTCAATTTTGCCAGTTATCACAAAGTTCTCCAGTTTATTTTTTCTCATAACGTGTCCCGAAAATTGTGACTGTCTACGTCTAATTTCTCTAATCAGTTTACGGTTTTCATCTCACTGAATATTACATATCCTAATATTATTACATTTTAAAACCATTTGCAGCATATCCTTTATTTAAACGTTAGTTGCCTGTCCTTTACTGAGCGTTGCAATCAACTCTAATATTTTTTTTAGCTATTTGTGATTTACTGACAAATGTTTTCTTTTTCTTCGTTTGGCTGAAATGTTTGTTTTAGACGTAAATTTGTTGTTCCCGTTTAGCTGCGATTTTTGCGCCTGTCGTCGACAGATACAACCGGCATCTTCAGACGATTGCTGGCCAGGTTAACCTCCCCGAACTAGGCAATGTTATGTTCAGTAGTTTGCCATTGTTTCTGGGTGGTGGACGCCTCCTACCATCAAAATCAACGCAATGCGACCTGCTTCCAAATAAATCTGCAGCTAACTCTGTTGGAGAATTGTGAAACTGTTTCACAAGTTCATACAAATCCTACCGTTATTACATTTTAACTGATTCAATGCCAAACAGACAAGTACGCTTGGATCGAACATGGTGTACAATCAAACGAATATGTACATGGTGTATTTGTAATGTCTGTGGGGTGTTTGAAAATATTGCCGTTCCATGTTTTGTATTTACCTTTTATGTTGTATGAACTCCACAGCAGGTGAATACAAAACTTGGAACGGCAATATTTTCAAAAACCCCACTGTCATTAAAAATACACCCTGTATGTAAACTTCCATTCTCTCGTTTCATCTCTCATCACTTTCATTCTCTCATTTCATCTCTCATCACTTTCATTCTCTCATTTCATCTCTCATCACTTTCATTCTCTCATTTCATCTCTCATCACTTTCATTCTCTCATTTCATCTCTCATCACTTTTATTCTCTGAGCATTAAAATTGTGGAGGCACTGAAACAAATAACACGATGACCCTCATCATCATCAAGTGCCGTGCCGGCTGGCATAGGCGTTCATGGCTCTCCACAGATCTCAGTCTTTGGTTTTCTGGATCAACTCTGCTGCTGATATTCCTCCGTGCCACCGTCTCAATCCATCTAGCATCATTTCTCTGGTCTGCCTCTGCCTCTCTTCCCCTCGATCTTTCCAGTTGTCACGATGTTCTCCAATGCCTCTCTTCTCATTACATGACCAAAGAAAGCTGTTTGTCTCTTGTCTTATTGTTGTATATAGTGTTCTAGTTGATGACCCTAGGCAAGTGATATATCGCCCGTCTGTCAAAATGGGAAGTTACATTTAGTGATATATTGTCATTTGGCAATGAATCAGTTACAGGCATTTTCAGCCTGTTTTTAACTTTTTCATTACCAGAATATTTTGCAGTGGGTTCCAAAAGGTGGACATAACTACAATGAAAAACTGCAAATGCATGACCTTTAACATTAGGTGCCGTGGGATGACTGATCGTCTTAGCTTATTCAGTGCCAAAGAAAAAAAAAGGGTTGTGCCAGACATGGCACATAATCAAATAAACAAGTATTATAATGTAAATTTCCGTTCACTGATCACTGAAATTGCGGAGAATACCGCGAAACAAAACAATTAACACAATGACCATAGTATGGCGATATATCATCCTTCTGTCCAAATGGGAGGTCACATTAAATGATATTTTTTCCTTTGGCCCTGAATCAGTTAGGCGACTTACTGTATCTGTCCAGAGCTTATATCAGTTAGGTGACTTACTGTATCTGTCAAGAGCTTAGATATTGCTGAAATGTTCTCACTGTGATTTAATATTGGGTGTATTTTTAATGACTGTGCAGTGTTTGAAAATATTGCTGGTCCAAGTTTTGTATTCACCCTATGTAAAGTTCATGTAACATAACAGGTAAATACAAAACTTGGACTGGCAATAGTTTCAAACACTACATAGTAATTAAAAATACACCCTGTGCAACATATCCACTACTATATTAACAACTTTTAAGCCGTAACTGTTACACACTCCCACTTCCCATTTCGTCATGTTTGTTTGTTTCAGATCTACTTTTTGTTTGGTATATAATTTGTTAAAGAGGCAACATATAGACACTTTATATAAACGGACAGTGTTGCTTACAAACATAAATAACCAGATTTCATTAGCATGTTTAGATCAAACACAAATAGTTTAATAACTCATCATGCATTTATTTCATATACGTATAGAGAATAGCTGGTCACACTTCTTGCATTGCTGGGAACACAAAATTAAATACCCGTTTTCTGTAGCATTATAGTAGCCTGTAGCCAATGTCTACACCGGTGGGTTTTTTCTAATATTTTCCATGGGAACAGTTTGAAAGTACCACGCAAGGAGCACACACAGGCATGACAACAGAGCAACTGCTACACCCATCATCAGAACTATGCGCTGCAGAGGAAATCAAATAATGACAGTATGAGCAAATTGAGCTGTAATAAAATGTATAATAACTGAAGAGAATGTTTTTTTGTGAGTTGGAGCACTTAAATTAATGACTCAAGAGAATTAGTTTTGTTTGTGGGAGCACTGAAAATAATGACTCAACAGAATGTGTTTTTGTGAGCGAAAACAGTGAAATTAATAGTAAATGGATAACCCTCCATAAAAACTCATAAAATCTCCATCTCTCTTAGCAGATGTCATAACGGGTAAATGATGATCGTTCCAGCAACATGCTGATTGCAAACATGCCAGATGTATCCCCTCAAATATCCC
Source organism: Cepaea nemoralis (assembly GCA_014155875.1). NCBI lineage: Eukaryota > Metazoa > Mollusca > Gastropoda > Stylommatophora > Helicidae > Cepaea > Cepaea nemoralis. Next base: position 22,698 of record JACEFZ010024373.1, on the reverse strand, counting down.
TCCTGAACAGTGCTCATCTAACAAAAAATATCAAGCATCCTTAAATATCTTTTTTCACTGCCTACTGTAAAGGTTAGCATGGCCGAATGGATAAGACTACTTGCTCTCAAACTTCTGGTGAGGTGCCAGATACGACCTCTTACACTGGTCAGTTGGACTAAAATGGTGACTTCTCGTCCTTGACTTGGGGATGTAAATTACAAGTACCTTTGAAGTCAGAGTGGGTTCACCTGATGGTAAGGAACACCGGTGATACGGAAAGCTATCTCCCATGCAAAAACAGGTCAACTGTGAACTATTCTTGAATTCAAAGCAATCGAAAAACCAAGACTAAAAATGACATGTTGCTCTGCTGTGGCCGGCCTTCTGACATCTGGAACATTGAGTGATTCTTGGGATGAATCTCTCTGGCAGCTACATTCTCTTGTTGATCGATACTGTGGTCGGCATCTCGCTGCCCTCTGTCGTTACCACCGCCAAGGTTGTAGGAATCTTGGAGTAGGTGAGGAGCCACTCCGCCTTCAAGAATCGGATGTGTTGATTCTCTTCTCGAAGCTGCTTCATGATTTCTTCGTCTGATAGCTCCACTTGGATATGCTTGATAACCCGCTTGCTTGTTGGTGAGTGTGTTTATGACTCTGGTGTCTTTCTCCTCTCTCTGCTTCTCCGTAGGTTTGGTTCTTGTATGTGGTGGGCTGTCGATCTTCTTCCTCATGGTAGCTTCAGTAGTAGCTGTAGTTTCAGGTTCTTTGTTACAGCTTGCCGGCAGACTCTCCACGTTCTTCTTCTTGTCAGCTCCCACGCTGCACATCTTGGCTGCCGCGTGTTTCTTGTTGTTGGACTTTCAACGTGACATTTTCCCCCATTTCAGGCTGCTTGACTTGTTCAGGTGACTTGACGTGTTAGCGCTCGCAGTGCGAATGACGATATTCCTGAGGTCTAAGTTGATTATTTATATATTACCTGAGGTGTGAGATGATTACAGAAAGTAGATACCTGCGGTGTACTTTGATTATAGATAGTATGTTATATCCCCGGGAAGGTTAACCCGGTCAACAAATGCCCGCAGAAGTCGGATGTGTCGGCCTAACGGCGCAAGAACGCAGCTCTGCTGTAAATAGGCACAACGCAATCACGTCCGAAAAAAAACTCCGGATGAACGAAGAAGAAGTATGTTATATGAGGTGTAAGTTGAATTACAGAAAGTAATATTATTGAGGTGTAATGCGAATACAGAAGAATGTTACCTGAATGACCATTGAAGTTAACTAAATGACATTATTAGGTTACCTGAAAGACTGTTGAAGTTAACTAAATGACACTATAAATGTTACCTGAATGACTATTGAAGTTAACTAAATGACACTATTAGGTTACCTGAATGACTACTGAAGTTAATTAAATGACACTATTAGGTTACCTGAATGACTACTTGAAGTTAACTAAATGGCACTATTAGGTTACCTGAATGACTATTGAAGTAACTAAATGACATTATTAGGTTACCTGAAGACTGTTGAAGTTAACTAAATGACACTATAAAGGTTACCTGAATGACTATTGAAGTTAACTAAATGACACTATTAGGTTACCTGAAGTACCAGTTTATATTGTTTACCTGTGACCGTCACATTGCTGAAAGAAAATATGTGACTATGATGTTACTTAGGGTGTAGTTGATGAACGTAAGTAGGTTTTACATGTGATGTGACCTGGGGTGTTTAAAAAAAAAATTGAAGACAATATGATACCTGTGGTGTGAGTTCTTGATGTGACTTGCCATCTGTGGGCAGATGTCTTTCTTCAGACTTCCACATGGCTGCCATCCTGTAGAGACAGACAAATCAAACGCACAGCAGAATCAAACTGTTTCAAACAGTTTAACCAAATAGTTGGGGTGTATTATCAAAATTGTTGATGTGAGTGGCTGAGGGTTCATGAATACAGCTCACAATCCCAACAGACAGAGAGTTCAGGTCAGCCACAGGAGATTGGTGAGAAGATCACTCTGCATTGATTTTCCAAATGATATAAGGTATACAAAGGTATTGCCATTTTAGAAAGCACTGGAAACTACTGAACAGAAAATTGCTTAGAAAATCATAGTCAATAAATGCTGGAGTTTATTGCGATGTTCTGTAAAAGACATGCAACTAACTTTTTAAATTTTTTTTTTGTATTTCCTATTTACAGGACATTGCAGTCAACACCAGTATTTTTCAGCTGCTGTTGATGTCTTGGCAAGGTTTTACGTTCAGTAGTTTGCCATTGCTTTCTGAACGACTGGCTCACATACCTGTCAGTAAGAAACCAACGCGACGCGATCCGCTGCCAAATCTCGTACAGCTGTGTTTCATACGTGGGTATACAGGATTACGAACAGCGTCCTTAAATCTCTTCACCTGGGAGACCGGCAACTTTGTTTATTATCAAAGCAAAATCACGGTTTTTAAATTAATTGTTACAGATAAGATTTTATCATTAGAAATAAATAATGAGTGTGGCAAGTTATGTATAAATGAATACTAACTGTCTGGTGTCCGTTGGTATATTTGGTTACATGGCTCTTCTGATGCAATTCTTCTGTTCATATTTGAAATACTGGTTCATTTCTCTGAAAGCAAGAAAAAACAAAAGATGCAAGATCTCATTGAGTTAAGTTGAGTTGAGTCAAGAACTGACATCACAGAACTCAGGACATTCCCATGCATGCTCTGTCTTCATCTTGAACAGCCAGTGAAGAGTCCCTATACTAATGGTATCAGTAGCAGTGTGATTATGTGAGCCTGGCTTTTCCTCTGAGTTCTGAATGTCAGCCGGATCCTCTAGTTGTAAGATCTCATAAAAACATCTATCCATGTAGCTAAGACGGGCCTTGTGGGAGCACGTGCACACCTCGGAGGAGCAAATGGATTACCATGGTCTGGCAAGAATGAGACAACGAGGAGTGACGAAGGGATCTGGCGACGCTCAACGACTCAGAGGAAAGGCGGACGGACTTATAATCAGATTGCTACTGGTACTATTAGTGTTGGAACTCTTCGCTGGCTGCTGAGGATGGGGACGGAGCACTTATGGGAATGCCCCGAATGCTATGATGTCGATTCCTAAATCAATCAATCAATCAATCAATTAATCAATTAATCAATCAATCCATGTAGCTAAGCTACAAAGGGCCAGTACCTAGATTTTACTTTGCATTGAGTAATCTTTCTTTTTCTCTCTTTCCATCCTTCTCTCCTTGTCTGCTTATTTTACTCTATAATAGCCGTATTATTGTATCAACAAAGCAATCTATATCAGGCTGCTGAGATGATGAGTATCTTCTTCTACTTGTGTTTGTTTTAAATTGATTCTCTATATCTGTAATGTGTCTCTTGCATGAGATTTAATTGTCTTTTTAGTTCACTTATTGGTCCTTAGTTTAGCTTCCACAGTTGTTTCTCTAGATTAAAAGATTTGCCTTGATATGTTGTATTCGGGACAGTCTTGGAGTATGCAATCTGCTGTTTGAGGCACTAATCCACATGTACACATGGCTAATTTGCCAATCTTTAATACTGTAATCGATTGTGTCCTGTTCTGAGTCACAGAATAATGATTTGTTCAGGTCTGTCTATAATATGGTAATCATCTTGTGCTGGTGTTGGTGGCCTTTTGATTGTTCTGATGACTCTTTTCTTTTGGTGATATGTGACTAAGTACACCGAGTTGCTCTTCTGTTACTCCTTCCTTAGCTAGCTGAGTAGCTCTCTAATTTCTGGTGACTCCACATCGGTATGCTAACCATTGTATGGTGACCTTATGTTAGTTGTCTAGTTCAGACAGTAGTGTCTGTAGTACTGGAAATTTTCTGGACTGGGACGACTTGAAGTACTAATTTGAGCCTGTCAGTAGTATCACATGCTGTGAACCATAGTTGGTATTCAGTAATTTCTCTGGTGCTGAAGACGGAGGCAACCAGCCAAGAGGCGCACCACAGAAATCAGGATGCCACGCAATCACGCAAAATGGAATATGTCGACTACTGCTAATCGTTATGGTGCTCGCCCTGCTTTGGACCCCCCAGGCAGGTGCAGTGCCGGGCCCTATGTCTCGAAAGGGTCCAACCCCAACTACTGGAGGTCCTTCTCAGATGTCCTGTTGGAGCCAGGGGACATGAGAATAGGACGACTGGCCATACTAAACTAAGACTTAAAATAATGCACTGGAATGCGGAGGGAGTCAGCAACAAAAAAGTAGAATTAGAAAACATCCTGGACAAAGAGAAAGTAAGCATATGTTGCTTGCAAGAAACTCACCTCAATGAAAATATAGCCTTCAAAATCAGAGGCTACCAGTGTTACCGATCTGACCGAAAGAACAGGCGAAAAGGTGGGATACTGACCCTTGTAAGAAATAACATCATGGCTTCCCAAATCAAAGTCTACATGGAAGGGGCTGAGTATCAGACACTTAAACTTAAGACAGGTAATACAGATCTACATCTGATCAATTACTACTGTCCAAGTGACCGCCCACAGGCACTGGACACTCTACCACTAAAAGAAAAAAATGATTGTGTGTGGCGATTTCAACAGCCACTCGCAGAGCTGGGGCTATGATCACATGGACCAGAGAGGAGAGAGACTGGAAGACTGGCAAGATGAGAATAGATTCATGTTGATTAACAAGCCGTCCGACCCACATACTTTCTACTCGAGATCATGGCACTCTACAACTACACCTGACCTGGCTTTTCATTCACCAGACCTGGAGTGGAACATTACACGAACTGTTGGGAAACAACTTGGTGCAGTGACCATCGGCCAGTCTTTCTAACCTGTAGAAAATGAGCTTGTAAGTGAAAGCAGCACCCTCTCGAGGTGGAACTACAAGAAGCAGACTGGGCAATGTACAAGCATCGCACCAGCATACTGGTAGAAACCTGAACACTGAGAAAGACATAAATAAAGCAGTTGAAGAGTTTGGGAAATGCATACTACAGGCAGCGCGAGAAACAGTACCAAGAGGAGCCCGTAAACAATATAAACCCTACTGGAGTAGTGAACTGGAACAGTTGCATAATGATGTTGAAGTGTGTAGAAAGCAAGCAGAGGCCACACCCAGCCAAGAGCACCACAATAAATTCCAGCATGCAAAAGCCAAATTTCAAAGGGCCAAGCTGCAGGCTAGACGGAAAAGCTGGCAGGAGAAAACAGAGTCTCTGAACTTTGAAAGAGACACAAGGAAATTGTGGAAGCTAATAAAACAGCTTAATGACGAGGGCACAGGGAGAAACTCAAAAATTGCACTACATAAAGATGGAAAAATCTTAACAAGAAAGCAAGCAGCTGACCATTTTGCGGACTCGTTCGCACAAGATAGCAATATCAAAATTAGTCCAGAGAAACAACAAGAGATTCGAGAGAAACGACAACATACAGGACAGAAGGAAATAGTACATGAGGTTCTGGAGGCACCCATCACAATCAGCGAACTGGAGCTAGCCATATCAAAACTGAAAATGAGAAAGTCACCAGGAGCTGATGGTATCTCCAATGAAATGATCAGGAACCTAGGAACAGAGGCCAAAACAAAGCTGTTGCAGATCTTCAATAACAGCTGGACCTTAGGCAGTGTTCCACAAGCCTGGAGAGAAGCAATCATGATACCCCTCCTAAAATCAGGGAAAGATGGTTCCATTGCCTCTAGCTACAGACCAATTAGCCTCACCAGCTGTCTCTGCAAAACACTGGAGCGCATCATCAATCACAGACTGCAGTGGTACATTGAAAGTAAAAACATCCTTGTGCCACAGCAGGCTGGCTTTAGGCAGTGCTACTCTACGGAAGATCAGACAACCTACCTCTCTCAAGAAATTGAGGATGCATTCCAAGAGAAGAAGCTGGTGCTTGCGGCATGGATAGATCTGAAGAAAGCCTTTGACAAAGTCTGGAAAGAAGGTCTGATGAAGAAACTGAGAAACCTGCAAAGTCAATGGAAGAATGTACAAATGGGTGAAAGCATACTTGCACAACAGAAGAGCCCGAGTACAGATAGACGGACTCAAGAGCAAGAAAGTACTACTGCGTCACGGTGTCCCCCAGGGCGGAGTCTTGTCCCCCACACTTTTTCTAATCTTCATCAATGATCTTGTTTGCTCACCTACCGCATGGAATTAAAGCGGCAATGTACGCCGATGACCTGGTTCTATGGAGCACAAATGAATATGCATCAGTGGCCACCAGATTGCTACAAAGAGCTGTAGATACATTTGCTGTATGGGCAAATAGATGGTGTGTCAGCATAAACACTGACAAGTGCAGCACAACCCTATTTACCCTCTCTCCAAAACAAAAGGCAGGGATCATCCAGATAAATGGAACACCCCTAAGAGAAGATAAAGAACCAACATACCTTGGAGTAACATTTGATGGCAAGCTGACATGGAGAAAGCACATCAACAAAGCAGTAGCAAAAGCCAGAAGGAAAATAGCCATCCTGAGAAAGCTAAGTGGAACCACATGGGGAGCCAGTACGAAAATACTTAGCAAAGTTTACCAACAGAGCATACGACCACACCTGGAATATGGGTCAACTGCGTGGTGTTCAGCATCAAATACCACACTACAAGAGCTGGACAAGGTGCAAAATCAAGCACTTAGAGTCACCACAGGAGGGATGAGATCAACCCCTATAGTGGAAATGGAGAAGATGGGGAGGACACAGGCACTGAGTGAGCGCAGAGATACGAAAACGCTAATACAAGCAGAAAAGTTCCTCAGCTTGCCAGGCCACCCTATGAAGAACAGATTTGAAAACCTAGCTATGGGGCGGTTGAAAAGAAGTAGTTTTATCCACCAGGCCAAACGACTCTGCAGAGAAACCACTGATTTGCCCACAGTTGGTATCCCCCTAACAACTATTCCAGAGCGAACTCCATGGAAAGATGAGCATAGACTATCGTTACAAATCCAGACTAAAGTGAGAGGAATATTTGACAAGGAAGAACAGAACAGTGTGCAGCGCAGAACAGCCACTCTCAGCTTCCTTGATGAAGAATACCCACAGGACCTCTGGATCCGAGTCTACACAGATGGGTCAGCACAAAATGCTGTTCGAAATGGAGGAGCGGGAGTGTACATAGAATACCCAAATAATACTAGGGACACAGCCAGAGTACCCACAGGAAAGTACTGCCATAACTATGATGCCGAAATTGAGGCAATCAAGATAGCAACAGAGAAATTACTAAATAACAGCAATGGTACTCAACCTGTGGTGCTACTAACAGATGCAAAATCAGTACTCGAGGCGCTCCTCTCTGGGAAATTGCCAGTACTAAGGACACTACTTTCTGAACTTAGCAGTCAGCATAAAGTCACCATACAGTGGATACCATCCCACTGTGGAGTACCCGGAAACGACAGAGCTGATCAATTGGCTAAGGAAGGAGCCAAAGAAGAACAGCTTGATGTGCCCAGTTACATACCACCAAAAGAAAAGAATGATCAAATCAGTCAGAAAGCCACCAAAACCTGCTCAAGATGACTACCACGTTATGGACAGACCAGAACAAGTCATTATTCTGCGCCTCAGAACAGGACACAATAGATTACGCAACCACATGTATACAAAATTCAAGATTGGTGAAACAGCCATGTGCACATGTGGATTGGCGTCGCAGACAGCAGAGCACATACTCCAAGGACTGCCCAAAATATAACATATCTAGGCAAACCTTCTGGCCTAGAGAGACGACAGTGGAAGATAAACTCTATGGACCACTGTGTGAACTGAAAAAAACAGTTCAATTCATGCAAGAGACGACATTGCAGATATAGACATATTTCAAGCGAACGAAAGAAGAAGAAGAAGTAATTTCTCTGTTGCTGTCTTCATTTCCTAGATTTTTGCATCATAGTTTTGGCAGTACTTTCCTGTTAGCACTCTGCCCAAATCTCTCATATTATTTAGGTATTCCATGCATACCATGCTCTTCCCTTTCTAATATCGTTTCTAATATCATTTTGAGCTAACTTTGTCTGTGTAGACTTGAACTCTGAGATCCTGTGAGTATTCTTCATCAAGAAAACTCAGAATGGCTGTACTTGCTTGTTCACTGTTCTGACCTTCCTTGTCTAATATTACTTTCATTTTTGTCTGGATTTGTACTGGTAGTCTATGTTCCTATCACCTTGGAGTTTGTTATAAGATAGTTTTCAGGGGAATACCAACTGGTGTTTCTGTGGAATCATTTGAGGTGATGGAAAAAACTGCATCATTTCAACCACCCCTAGAGCTAGGATTTCAAATCTGTTATTGTTATTCATAGGGTGGCATAGGCGCAGCATAGCAAGCAGATGAACTTTTCTAGCTTGTATTAGTCTATTTACTATTACTATTAGTCTATTACTGATTAGTATTAGCATCTCTCATCTCTTCATGCTCTCAGTGCTTGTGTCCTTTCAACCTTCTCCAGCTCCACTAGGGGATGACTTGGGTGTCCCATCTTGGGGTCAGCTTTTTGTTCATTGATGAGTTAAACATGAAAGTATTGACAGTGGTGTACAGTCTCTTGCTGTCTGGGTTACTTTCACCTGGCTTGTGAGTCAGTATTGGTGGTGGATAAATCAACAGACCTATAACAATTGTTGGAAACTGTAGTAACAGAGAGTGTAAAAAAAAAAAAAGACTCTCCTTGAGTAAAAGAAAAACAATAACAATGGTGATATCAATGAAAATGGTGACACCAAAATGTGACATAGAAATCCATCCATCCATCATGTGCCATGCCGGTAAGTGTGGGCTCGATCACCAGAGTCGTGGATCAGCTCCGTGTTCCTGTCTCGACCATGCCATGTGGCCAAGCCATCCAGGTATTGCCTCTAGGTCTTCCTCTTGGTCTGTTCCCTTCGATCTTACCAGTTGTCACCAAGTTCTCCAATCCATTTCTTCTCATAACATGCCCAAAAAATTTTGACTGTCTGCGTCTAATGTCTCTAATCAGTTTACGATCTTCGTTTGTTTCTTGAAGGACCTGTTCATTGGTCTTTCTGGCTGTCCATGGTATTCTTTGCATTTTCCTCAGAAACCACATTTCTACAGCCATCAGATGTTTTCAGCTTGACTGCTCATTGTCCAAGCTTCACATCCATATAAAAGTACAGGTTCTATGTAGCACCTCAACACTCTTTTTCTCGTTTCAATTGACATCTTTTTATTGGTCAGTATGTTTTTCATCTTGCTAAAGGCTACCTTAGACATGGCGATTCTTGTTCTAATCTCTTCAAGGCATCTCCCATCAGATGTTATTACTGTTCCGAGATAATTGTACCTATTCACTTGTTGAAGAATATTCCCATTTACTTGTATATTACATTGTGGTATTTCGTTCTTCCTAGTGACGACCATAACCTGTGTCTTTTTACAATTTAATTCTAACCCTCATTGTTCACTGTGTGTAACAACTGCATCTACTAAATGTTGCAGGTCCTGTTCATTGTCTGCAATCAAGACTGTATCGACATAGAAATAGAAGGGAAAATTTTAACCAAGTGGATAATTTTAAATACCTAGGGCATTTATAACATCAGATGGAAGATGTACAACAGAGATTAAGAGCAGAATAGGCAGGCAAAAGCTACATTTCAGAGAATGAAGAGTATCTAATGCAATAAGTCACTATCAATGAATGTAAGAAAGAGAGTGCTGAAATGCTATATAGAACCAGTTTTGCTGTATGGCAGCAAATCTTGGAATGTAAATGAACATATTAGGAAGAACTTAGAAGCAACAGAGATGTGGTTTTTGAGATGAATATTACAAATTCCATGGGCTGCCAGAGTAACTAACAATGATTGCCTGAAAGAGGCTAATGAAACTAGAACATTATAATATAAAACAGTAAGAAAGAGACAAACACTAAACAGCTTCCTTTGGTCATGTGATGAGAAGGGAGGAATTAGAGAGCATGGTATTGGTAACAACTGGAAAGATCGAGGGGAAGAGAGGCAGAGGCAGACCATGAGAAATTATGCTGGATGGATTGAGATGGTGGCATGGAGGAATACCAATACATACCATCAGCAGAGTTGATCCAGAACACCAAAGACCGAGAGATCTGTGGAGAGCCTTGAACGCCTACGCCAGCTGGTAGGGCACTTGATGATAATTGTGAGTCACAAGCGTCAAGTTGTGACTGCTCTCTCTTGTTTTTAAGTTTAAGTCCTATGATCTTTTTTAAAATTAACAAACCTAGAAATCAAAAGATGGAAAAACAAACAACAGTCTGTCAGAGTACAGTGTAATGACACTGATGACACTGTCTTGCACAATACAACTAATTACTTCATCATGTAACAAAGTTGAAAGTGAGATGCAGGCAGGAAAGAAAATTTAGAAAGCGAAGTTAAGAAGTGACAGACAGGCAAAAGAAATAAATCATAACAGAAGTGAAAAAAAAATAAGTTCAGTAAGTTGATGATGATGTGATGTTTTGTTAGCTAGCAATGTTAGCGATTCATTTTAGCCAACCGTTATTTTGGAGACAACATTAATTTAATGAAGAAAAATTGCTAAACTGGTGAATAAGACAATACTGTACATCTAGACTAGAAACTCAGTACTAGAAAGAAACACAAAATGGCTTTTTTAACCTACTAAATAATATTTCCACGCAAACTCTCGGCACCTTGGTTGTCAACAAACACATCATAGGTCAAAGGTCACATATACATGGCGTAGTTTTTATGTTTGTTTCCTCAATATATTTTTCTTTGTGAAAAGTCAAATGCATCCACACGGACAAAAAGATTATTGACGATATGGCGATATCTTGTGAAAAAAGTAAACTCGCTAAGATTCACATCAGAAGAAGATAGTCCACATTCTTTGGGTATGTCATGACAGGAAGAGAGCTGGAGAATTTCGATGTCACAACAGGAAAACTTGAGGGGGGGGGGGGTTTGAAAGAGTAGCTGGGGGATACAAGAGAGAAGATGCTGGGACTTTTGACATCATGGCATGGAGGGACATCAGCATCAGAAATAAATGACCGTACATAAGACAAAAGGCTGTGCACAGACATGATCACCAATGACACACGGCATGAACTATAAATAAGACTTCCACGTGAGACAATTGACTTGAATCCTATCCTTCTTCTTCTGCGATCGACGTTTGCTGAGAGTCTATTCAGAGACGGATGCATTGCATCCTTTGTAAACATTTGATTACTAGTCCTGTGCCATTTAGGCCAACATCTTCCGATTTTGACATTTGATGTGTCTTTTCTGGAATTCCCCTTCCATAGGCAGATTGCCTTCCAGGACGTGCGGGCTCTATCTGTCCTCAGTTTCTGTGGAGCGTTGTTCCCCTAATCTGTTCTACAATAACTTCCACAAGGCAGTGGTGGTTTGGCATTCGGTGTGTCTTTCACATAGGTGGATTTCCTTCCAGGGTTTATGAGCTTTATGAGCCCAATTTGTTTGCTCCCTTACTTGATCCTACCCAAGCTTAGACTTTTGCCAGGGAGTGACTGCTCACAATGTCAAACTGTCATTTACTGCCATTATAGTACCTTGCGGTATATATATGGCAGAGGGGCTCACAACTGATGACAAATAATAATTTAGAATAGCCTGGGAAAACTGGTTCTTTCTGTGAAATAAACTGCGAATCCTATCCATATTTGATTGCAATGAGGGGAGTGAACTCCCGGTGTCGTCTGCCAGTGGGACATTGCCACGACAGAAAGCAGGACGGACCCGACCCGTAGTCAGCAGATCTAGAGGTTTGAACCAGCCGGAGACCGCAAGACTGTCCATGATCAACTAGAACGCTTCAGCCCAGTCTGGGAGAAAATAGACGGTAACTATGCCTGTAAGTTTATTTTATTTATTGTCACAAATTTACTATTAGACTATTAGTATTTTCTTCGGATAATCTCTTCCTCCTTGTTCAATGTTTGTTTACATTACAGTTCACTGTAAATAAATTAATTACTTTTCCGTTTTCCGAAAAGCTTTACTTTCGTCTTCGACAGGAGCTAGTTTACACTACACAACTTTATGAATACCAAACTGATAGAAGGATGAATTGGCATTCAGAAGTACCTTATTCAAGTGTATATGTCAATTTTAAGTGGAGATTAAATGATTGATGAATTTGGATAGTGATAGCCCTCATCACAGAGTGGGTTCGCCTCATGGCGAGGGACACTGTTATATTAATAGGGAAAGCTAATCCACAAGCAAGACCATCACGACTATTAATAGTGTGTATGGACTACGGTTTCAATTTTCAAAAATATTTTGCAAACCAAGGCAACATTCAGCCCAACATTCAGTGCTTCCTCATCAGAATGGGTCGTAATTCAGCATCATCTGCAAAAAAGCAGCTCTTGATCAGTACCCTCTTAATTTTTGTCTTGGCCTTCAATCTCTGAGCATTTTAGAGGCCGTCAAATGAGCGTGAATGAATGTGTATACTACCATCCGGATCACAAAAGGCATATTTCAGTAGAAGTGAAAAGTATATTCCAAATAGGATGTAGGAAAGTACACACATTGCTTAACACCACTCTTGATTTTAAAATATTTCTGAAGATGCACCATCAAACACCGTTGAAAGCAATAAACAGTGGTTATTCTGTTAACGGCATATATTCTTGTAGCTGTTGCAATGAGAATATCATATCAATGGTAGACTGCTTCCACTGAAAGCCACGCTGTGATTCAGGGTAGATTTGATCACCTGGGGTTCGAAGTTGTGCAGACCAATTCTTCCAGATATTTTCCCAAAGATACACAGAAGTGAGACACCACTATAGTTTTTATGTTCACTCTGATCCTCCTTGTTCTTGTACAGTGTTATGATGCTTGAATCTTTGAAATCTTGTTGGACCTGTTCTTCTCATCAGCATAAATCTATTAGCTGGTGGATCTGTAGAAGTGAGTATGTCCTTCCCACTCCTGATAACTTATATTGGAATTCCGACCTTCATTTCAGGTCAGGTCTTAGATATGAATGAGCTACCATATAACAGACAGCACTACCTGCTTTCTGTTACCTCTTATTTTGCCTTGGTCTAGGGTCAAAGCTCTGACAGGTAGATAGTTAGAGATTTGCTTTGCAGATCCATCAGCTTCTGCTGCTTGTCTTGTTCCAGATGCATTGGTGTTACCTTCCTCTGGAGTAAACTAGGCTGGCTGAGAGAGGGACCATGCTGCATGGGCAACACATGGTTTCTCAATTCACCCCTTGCTTTGTACTATGGAGTGTTCAATAGTCAGTGAACAAATCAGATTACTACTGTGGTTTTTTTATTTATGTTTATTTTTTTGGGGCGCTCGCTCACTTTGAACTCAAGCGTAATCCAAATACACTACCTCTAGTAGTGCTGGACTGAATTTTGCGTGTAGATTAGCTTTCCTATTAACAGTGTCCCTCACCATCAGGTCATGAACCCACTCCAACTTCAGAGGTACTTGTAATTTATGTCCCCAAGTCAACATTTTAGTCCAACCACCTTACCTCAGCACCAGCACACCGGATGTTTGAGAACAAGCGTTCTTATCCATTCTGCCATGCTGACCTACACTACTTTGTTGATAGTGAGCAAAAATTAATGCTGAAATGTCTTTATTAACTGATTGTGTTTGCATTGTTTTTCTCCAGCCAAAGGGAAAGCAAGCCACTAAAGGCAAGAAACAAATAGCAGAAGAGAATAAATCAACTCTTAAACTTTTATCTTTACATAATCGGTGGTGCCAATGTAAGAACTTTTATCTACACATAATCTGTGGTGTCAGTGTAAGAGCTTTTATCTTTTCTGTGTTGTAAATGTAAGAAATTTAATCTTTACATAATCTGTGATGTCAGTGTAAGAAATTTTATCTACTCATAATCTGTGGTGTCAATGTGAGAACTTTTATCTTTTTCTGTGTTGTAAATGTAAGAACTTTTATCTTTACATAATCTGTGATGTCGACGTAAGAATTTTATCTTTACATAATCTGTGTTGTAAATGTAAGAGCTTTTATCTGCACATAATCTGTGTTGTAAATGTAAAAAAAAACACTTGTATTCACACTTAATCTGTGGTTTATTAAAATGACTTTTATCTTTACATTATTAGTGATGTCGTTATAGAGTTTATAAAAATGGTAAAGGTACCACCGGTGAAGAATAGGAGGATAGGGCAAACAAAATAGAGGGTGCCTTAAACACCATTGGAGAAGAGAATTAGAGACAGCGATGAGTAAAATGGGGAGGATATGGAGGGAACTGCAAGAGATGGTTTCTGAGATAAATGTTGCAGATAACTTGGATGGCCAGAATAGCTGACAATGATAGCCTGGAAGAGGCTGATGAAAATAGAAAATTATCCAACATTATATAAGTAAGTGACAGTCTTTTGTTCATGTAATGAGAAGATAGGAATTGAAGAATATTGTGATGACTGGACAGATCAGCAATAGAAGAGGCAGAAGCAAGCCGAGAGAAATTGTGCTTTATGGCCTGAGATGGTGGCATGGCGGAATATCAGCAGTAGGATTTATCAGTATAAAATAACACAAAGTAATGCAGCTTTACGTAACATATTTACGACACATACAGGACGTTGCGGCGACTAGCCTTCATCAGCAAACAAATACATCACAACATATAGTCACGGAGAAGACCCTCCAGTGACTACATTAAGGTGTAATGACAGGATGAGAAGAATAAAAAGATGAAAAATTGAAGCAGTGAAGAGAAAATAAAAATTTGAAAAATGTTCCTTCTTACCTCAGAATCCCAAGCTGTGTATTGCTTAGAAAGTCACCATTATCTTCTTTTATACACAGCTGAGGGAGTGGGGTGTGGGATGATATCGGGGTGGTGGGTGTAACAGTTCAGTGAGCATCCCAGGTACTTGAATGGAAGTGGTACATGAAAATAAAGGGGAGGGGGGGGGCAGGAAGGTAGGTCGGGAAACTGGGAAACTGTGATAGTTATCTGAGAATGGAATTGAGGAGTCCCAGTGGATGTACTTTACAAAGAAAGAGTGGGTACCAGTGAATGGGTTGGCCCTAGTAGATGAATATTAAAGAGCAGTGAAATGAGCACCCAAGTATGATGGTGATTCTAACAAAAACTCATATTACGTTCACCTTTATGTTGTTATGAGGCGAGTCCTAAAGTCTACTGTACCTGGGATGCCACACCCACCACCCTGATATAATCCCGCACCCCACTCCCTCCGCTGTGTATAAAAGAAGATAACAGTGACATTCGAGGCAATACACTGCTTGGGATTCTGAGGTAAGTAGGAACATTTTTTTTTCAAATTTTCATTTCTCTTCATTGCTTCCATTTTTTCATATTTTTATTCTTCTCATCCCATTGCTTGCCTTAATGTAGTCACCGGAGGGTCTTCTTCGTGACTATATGTTGTGTTTTGTGTATGTATTTGTTTGCTGATGAGGCTAGTCGCGGCAATGTCCTGTATGTGTCGTAATTCCCTTATGTAAAGCTGCATTTGTGTTATTTTATATTGTTTACATTTTTCACAGCTTTACCACAAATCAGAGGATTTATCTGAGCACCAAGAACTGAGATCTGTTTAGAGACAAGAGTGCTATATAATTTAATAGGGAATATTGTGATGATGAATCTGGTTAGTACAGAATCTGTTGGTTCAGATATCTGCCTAGTCATCTCTAAGTTGTTTGTCAGTGTCGTCTCTTAATCTCTCCAGAGTTATATTTCCCTAGATTTGACAATAATATTTTTCTGTACAATTTTCACATTCCTTTAGGTCCCTTTCTTTTGCAGCTTCACAGATATCCTGCTCTCCAGTCTGTTGTTATTTGTCAATCTCCCAGACTGCTAGATCATTTGTGAAGTTATTCAGCTGATGTGTTTTTATTGGCTTTAATAGCTTCTGCTGGGATACCATCCTGACTAGAAGCTTTCCTGTCCTGAAAGAGTTAAATAGCTTTTCTAATTTTGTTGCGTCAGCTTCTTAAATGTTGAGAATACTGTTTTATTCTTCTGTTAATTCTCCTTCGTTGTATTGTGGAATGAGAGGCATTCGGAGGAATAGTGGCAGTCTATGACACTTGCTGAGAGCCAACCGGGTTCAATCCCCAGCTATGACCAGGTTGTTTTCTTCAACCAGAATGGCTCTGGAGCCAACCTTGCCTCGTACACATTGGTACCAGATACCTGACAAGATGCAGCGAAACATGCCAGGCAATAAATTGTGCCATCTATTGTTTGTGTCTTCATTATTCAAATTTTCAACATGTTTGTGTGGAGTTATCTGGGAAGGAAGGAATAATGGTGAGAAAAGGAAGCAGGGCACCCCACCTCTTTATGCCAGGGCCTAGAAAACGTGGAGGCCGAACACTTACCACCCCAGCAGCATTGTCTGCTAGGGAACCACATCCTCTTCTGCCTGTCATCTCTCAATGAAGCATTAGCCCTCAACCAGCTCATGCCAAGACCTTTGTCGACTTGTCATGATTGGTTGGATTTTTGACTTAATGTTTTCTATGAGATGAGGTAGCCAGACCATGCCAACCCTCCTTAGTTGCCTCTTATGACATGCATGGCAGGTTACAGTGTGACTGTTCTTTGCTGTAACAGACAGGTTATTGGCTGTTGTGTCTTGTGATATTCTTGTATGCGTGTTGTCAGAGCTCAGTAATTGATGATGATGATGATGTCGTTTGACAGGTTGTTTACTATGCTGTGTGGTACTTCATATTCTGGGATGCTTTCAACACAGGGCCTGTGGTAAGTTTCCTCCGTCTGCAGACAGGTCAGCATGTCTATACAGTGTGGTTGAAATGTTAACATCCAGAGAGCATAGATGAAATGTTAATAGACACTTTATATAGTGTCAATAGGATGTTACAGACACTTCCACACAGAGTGGGCAGAATGTGACAAAGTTGCTTACAGTGTTGGTGAAGTCATAGCCAGGAAAAAACGTTCTGAAAAAATGCAAACATATTGTCTGAAGATAGAACCTTTGTTGGATTGTTTCGCAGGCAATAGCAAAGTAGAAAATATGTGTGCTCCGTAATTAGATGGAGTAGAAAATAAGGTTCTATTGTGAGTAGCAGATGGTAAAGCGTTAGGACCCGTAGGTTAACCCGATTCTTCCAATAACGCGTGGAAGTTAATCCAGCGTGCGAATCATGGTTAGAGTTTTTTAATGATTGTTCAGACTTTTAATATAGATGTTACCATGTCTGTAGAATAGAAGGTCTGTGTGTGTGTGTGTGTGCTTTGTACATTAGACGTGATTGTAAGTTGAAGGAGAGGCTGAATAATGTTTGTATGTTGTTTTGCTTAGGTCAGAGTTTTGTTCTTGATCTTAGTATAGGGAGGTGTATATAGCAAGGGTAGATAGCACATGCTATTCTGAACTGGGGGTTATGAGACCTACGAACAGTCACCAGTAAATAGTCCATGGCCACACTTAGACTAGTTCAGTTGTCTCAACAGAACATTTACCTTCTCTCGCTATATATATTTCACATATTCTATACCAGGAGCATAAATATTTGACATAGTTAAGAATTTCAACTTGTGGAAAATCCAAGTTAATTGAACTTAAAAATACAATTTGTGTGGTTAGCTAACTACAGTGTAGTAAGTGGACATGTATACCATGTGCCGTGTCGCACTCCCATCTAAAACTTACAATTGACAATTGTTATAACTGAATTTCATAAGAAAGAATCTGGAAGCCAATCGTGTAAGAATTATGGAGTCTGTCAACTAGGATCGGAAATTTGTGTACATCAATTTACGGAAGAGAAGTCGAGACTAGATCTGAAGTCCCACTTGCTTGCTAGCCCGGAGAACAAGACCGAGTAGCAAAGTGGTCAAGTCACCCGTTGGCCACACGATTAACCTTCCATCAAAAATCAAACTATTTCAGGCCTAACATTCTAGGGTCTATGATTACAATTGTTCCAGCTGATTTAGTGTAGAACAGGACAATAACTATCATAAAAGTCAATTTAGTGGTTAGGGGAATACGGGGAAGTGATAAATCAACTTAGTGTACAGGCTGTATCCCGTGGATCACCCACTGCATGTTCATTATTAAATGGATGTGATAATCTTATTTCAACCAAACTTAGCTTGTAATTAACATAAATAATAGTAGTATAAGACGATATGAAAGGATTGTAATATATATATATATATATATATATATATATATATATATATATATATATATATATATATATATATTATATATATATATATATATATATATAAGAGTGTGTTCAGGTAGAACTTAGATTTTATATATATATATATAAATGACCGTAGACCCCGAGGTAGACCAAGAAGGCGGTGGAGAGATAATATACATACAGACCTACAAGCACTTGGAATCAACGACTGGCAAGAGAAGGTCCACCAGAGAGACGAATGGAGACAGATTGTATTTGCAGCAAAGAACCTCAATGGCTCGGAATGCTGAAGAAGAAGAAGAAGAAGATATATATATATATATATATATATATATATATATATATATATATATATATATATATATATATATATATATATGTAAGTGTGTGTGTGTGTGTGTGTGTGTGTGTGTGTGTGTGTGTGTGTGTGTGTGTGTGTGTGTGTGTGATTCTCTCTATCTCAGTGTTTATGAGAGTGAATCAGATTTGGGGGCTCAATTGTATTCAGGCAAAGTAGCTGGAAAATCTTGGTGGACTGTCTTAATCTATGTACAGTTGTACACCATTCATTTCCTGCCTCGCACTGTCTGAAGACTAGATCTGTTCCGGGACCTTTAATCAGTCTAGAAGTACGAGCCACTCGGTCTAGTCTTCGTCAGTGAGTAATCTGTTTATTCTACGGAAGTCTACCTGCACCTACTTTGATATATTCTCAATCATCGTTGCAGACGCTACACTACTCTTGGTGGCTATCATCCGGTCTTGAAGTTAATACTTTCAGTCGATGGTCACGTGACATTCTATTAGTTAAGGAATTGCCTCACAGTACATCTCAATAAATACCTAAACTAATTAAAACGAAGTAATCAATTTGATATTTATTAGTTACATATAGCAGTATCACACTAATATTAATAAGATAATATAGTGTATAGTAGGTAGGATACTAAACTTAGATTTATAATATAAATCAGATATCTAGAATTGTGGTATAATAGATAACATAACATAACATAGTACCTAAAAGTTAGGAATAAAAGATAAGTTGCAGTGTTGGCGGACGGGTAAGTCTTTGTGTTTTATTGTTTCAGGGTAGTGTATTCGTATATTGTCAGGGAATATATTGCTCGCATATGTCCATGACATATTACTTTGTGGTGAGTTAGTATACTGCAGGTTTTTCATATGTCGTTCAAAAAGCCACCTACTTCAAAGGAGCTGAGAGAATAAGGTACTTTGTTAAGGTATGAAGGTGTAGAATTGGGCAAATATGTCAGAGAAGCGGAAAGACATTGGAGGATTGAACAAAGGGACATCATTAAGGAAAGGGGGAAGGAAGTAGGGCATGAAATAATAAGAATGGCAGAAATTGAATCCATACAGCAGATGCAATTGCAACAAGCGGAAATGGAATTAGACAAAGAGAAATCCGACAAGCAGATGAGAGGAAGAAGAATAAGCGGAATTGGAGGTGAAGATGGAACAGATGAAACAGCATGAACTGGAGTTGAGGAAATTAAAGTTACAAAATTCGGATACTTCCAGATACAGCAGTGACAGTTCTTTAGGACCGACTATCTCTCAAGGATCTATGACCTTCCCATAGCTTCCATTCAACCCGAAGAAGGATCATATGGATGAGTATCTGGAGAAATGTGTATTGATGTGTGAATCAAACAATCTGCCAAAGGAACATACAATATTAAGCTTTCCCAAGGACTACAAGTCCGGCTTATGGCTTATTAACCCAATTTCCGCATGATCTTGATGCGAACTTTGACACCCTCAAGACTTCTCTCTCGAAAAAATTCTAATTCACGTCAGAATCTTACAAACTGTAGTACCGATCTGCTAAAAGATCTCTCTCCGGGAGAATCGTTTGCTCAGCTCGCCTCACACACTTATTTTATGAAGTGGGCTGGACTGAGAAAATTTGATGCTACATATAAGGGGCTGTAGAAAATTATTCTTGCAGAGCAATTTAAAGATGGACTCCCGAAATCTTTCCAAATGTTCATAGCAGAAAATGAGGGAGGTCGACTAGAAGAGATGATCTCACTGGCTGAACGATATTTAACAGCCCATGGTGAAATGTGTACCACGAAAGCTAATCATACTAGCGCCAAAGATAATCCTTCAACACAAAATAAGAGTTACCAACAGAATAACTCTTCCGTTGAGGACACAAGACAGCACACTTTAGGTCCTCGCCAAAAACTTATGGTGTTCAGATTCATACCGAGTGCCCGCTTAGCTCAGAAACCCACCGAGAACACATAGCAACAAGTAGGTGGGAGGGTGGAAAGTCATCAGTTTGCAAGTTAAATTTGCAAAAGGTTAATCTGATCATCACACCAGGGTGTTGTCCTTTGGTAGGGACAGAGCATAAGATCCGGGAGCAGAGAGGGTACCAATGACCCGACGGTACACAACCCCAACTCAGGTAGGCTGCAAGGGTATACGCATGCACTCAGTGGGTCGTGGGGCGTATCCCAGGGAGAGAGAGGGAGGATGGGACTTAAAGTGCAAACAGTGTAAATATAGGGGCTGCCGGGACCGTGTAGGGAGTAGGCGTCCTTGAGGTACAGGTAGTTGTGTAGTGTTTGACGGGGGCAGGTGTGTTGGACTAGGTTTGTGTCTGTTCTGGTTTGGTGTGTAAGATGCAAACAGAGTGTGCCCCACACGGACACATTGAGAGTCTGATTGTGAGTTGTATTATGGGGGGAGGAGTTTGTAATGAGGCAGATTTTTCATGTTTCTACGTTCACTAGGTGGGTGATGGAACTTTGTAACCACTTATTACTGTGTTGAGTGTTTGGAATAGGGATCTTCCAGATACTTGTGGAGCGACATAGGAGTAGGGGAGCAGGAAAGCCGGTTAGAGGCTGTGCTCTGCAAGACCTGTATCATAATACGAGAAGAGCTCGATTGGGGGAACAGGTAGTGAAGGAGCAGTAATAAAAAGGACAATGGTTGAGAAGTGAGCCAGCAACCAGCCGAGCGCACAACCACAATATAGTCCTAAGGACGACATTTTTGCATTGTTTAGACCGTGTGTTTCTACTTGTTTGCTTTAAATAAATTTTTCACACGCTAGTAATCCGGGCTTGCCAAGGTGTGAAAATTAGTTTCCGCTATCTCCTTTATACGCGCATATTTCATATTATCGTACTGCTTCCAGGGGCACGGAGTTCAGCCAGTGGGGAGTGAGATTATATTTGCCATTACTAGTTATGATTCGTCAACTTCTAGGTTCCGAACGCCCAACCCCAGCAGACGATACCCGACTTTTAATTTGTGACTAAGACTATGAAACCGATCTTGTTCTGTGGAAAGAGATTTTTAAAAAAAGGAATTTTATGTCAACCCAGGGCGCCAAAGGCGAATATACTGACTGTTATATGGTGTGCATGCAAGCGGGCACATGCCCATATTTAACCAGCACTGCATCATTGATGCATTTAGTAGTGTTTTTATATGTGTTTGAAAATCGCAGTATGCATGCGGAAGAAAAGATGGCTCATACGCTTCGCCCTCATGATGTTTGATTTTTAAAAGCGAAAAATAAGTAGTAGAACGTACACACCTCCCTCTCAAAGCTGGATATCTAAACTAACTTTTATACCCCGAAGGCAGGCCGCCCTTATATGTTCGACTGCAGCGCAGTAAAATCTTTCTCAGTCCCACGCCACCCACTTCATTAGAAATAAGTACTGTAGAGTGTGAGCTCTACTTGCGTTTTGACCCCTAGGCGGCGAACACGCTCGGGGCTTGAGGCAAAAAAAAACGATATTCTCCGTGAGAGGAGAAGGCCGAGAGAGAAGAGGGGAGGAGGAGATCTTTTCTTTAGCGAGATTTCTTGGGGTTGTACTACCAGTTTGTAAGGGCGATTCTGACCGGAAATTAGAAATTTTTTCGACCCGGGGAGAGGAAGTCTTGTTCTGAGTGTGTTCACAAAGGTTGCATCGCAGCAGTCACAAGTCAAGATTCATCGCGGGGAAATTGAGTCTGCCTTGTGCTCCGGCTCGGTGGCGTTGTGTTTTTATCGTTGCCGGTAGTCGCGTTTTTTTTTTTTTTTTTTTTTTTGTTTTTTTTTTAAGAGAGATCTTTTTTTTTTTTTTTTTCTTTTTTCAAGTTTTGCGAATAAAAAAAGTAAAATTTTTTTTAACTTTTTTTTTTAATATAAAATCTTTATTAAACATACAGCCAATGTTTACATTTTCATAAGCCGGACTTGGTAGTCCTTGGATACGTTCCCTCGGGGAAAAAGTCTTGAAGCTTATCTGTATATTGTTCCGCTATGGCAGATTGTTGATCTCCACACATCAATACCTACATGTCGTTCTCCAGATTACTATCCCATACTGATCCTTTTCACGGGTTGAATGGTTTGGAAGCTCGCCATGTTCCTCCGTACTAGTGGTGCCCGGAGACCCGGGCAAAGGGAAGGGTGCTTCCCCTATAAGCATCCCCCGTTGGGACGGACGAATAGTACGGTCTTTCGGTC